>JACSVZ010000022.1:1595078-1613409 GCA_014706295.1 Lycocorax pyrrhopterus obiensis
TCCGTCTCTGTGAGCTCTAGCTGCTTGAACTCGGCAACACTGAAGGGATGTGAAAGTGACTGCTCTGCGAGTATCAAGTTTTACAGGGACGAGGGAAAGTCAACAAATGCTTTCCCTCCTGGCACATCTCTCAGTCCGAGGTGCAGCTGGGATCGCTGCCCTGTAAGGCTGGACTCTGCCACTTGGCGAGAACGTGATGCTGCTCTATGTATGGTTGAGAAGAAAAGTGCGGGTCACTGGTGTGTTTTGCCTAGTTTACAGACCTTAGAGGCACTATGAGGGCCAGGACACGCTTCTTGTTCTAGGACATCTAGCTACTGGATGTTTGGAAGGGGTTTGGGATCTGCGAGAGTTAGAGGGTAGAATGGTACATAGAGCTTGAGGAAACGTGCCTGTCTCCAGGAACTTTGATGCAGTTGAGTGGGTGCGAGTTCCATGTTGAGCATGTTCATGGTGGCACAGAAAAGGTTCTGAAAAAAAGGGGCCGTGCTGGAATTGCCTTTTCTTCTGCCGCTTATAAACTGCACAGGCAAGAATGAAAAGATTCCACTCCCTTCCCCCTCTACATGCAGGATCACACTCTGTCAGTCTCCGAGAGCCAGGATGCACAGCGGAGCTCTCCACCAGCTGCTCCCGCACCACTGCGGCCGGGGCCAGCAAAGCGCTTGGCTTTTTTCCTGGGCACTGTCAGCGCTCGTGAAAACAAAGCAGACGGTGGCGCCGCCGACTTGCAAAAGAAGGACACGCGCCGGGCCCAGCTCGAAAGCACTTCCGAGGGCAGAGCGGAGCTGGAAACGTCCCCGCTCTCAAATCAGCGGCGTCAGGACAAAAAGATTTCCTAACCATCCCCTTCCAAGCGCAAAACTCTTCTTTGCACCACCCTCAAAGAACAACACGAACTCTTTTGCCCTACAGAATCTTTTCACCCTCGCAGAGTGCCGCCACCAACTTGAAAACATCTGGCAAAAACAGAGCTCACAAAAGTTCCATCTGAGAAAGCTCTTGCTGCCTGCAACTTGAACTGCACCCCTCAAACTAGCAGCACGTGCCCTGAGATCAGCACTTCCCTTCTCAGCTCTAGGTACCATGCGAAGCCTTCAGTCTCCCAGAGCCAGGATCCAAAGAGGACGGCACCAGGGACTGCTTACACACTAAAGGTCTCAGGAAAAACTGCTCAAGAGCTTGGCCTTTGCATTCCCAATGAAAAGCTCCACAGCTCTAATCCAGAGAACTGCTACTTGGGAAAAGCCTTTCCGATCACTAAGGGCACCTCACGTGCAGCTCCAAACTTGCTTTCCTTGCCAAAGAGAGCAACTACAAGCTCATCTCAAAAGAAATGCATCCCCGCCTCCAAAATACAAGACAACCAGAACTGTCCTGTTAGGATGTGCCACTTTCCGGCAGTACCTGGCATGCCAAGAGGAGATTTGACATGGGTTGGGGAAAGGGTGGCAGTCCTTTCCACAAACCTGGGAACCTCAGCTATTGGGGTCCCGTCCCGTCCCCCGTCCCGTCCCGTCCGCGGCAGGTTTTGGGGGTACATGAGGGACCAGTAGGGGCAGGGCAGGCAGTAGCAAGAGAAGGGGAGACTTGGGCTGGGCGCGAACACAGGGACACCCCAGAAAGACTCTCAAATTGTCCCTTTGCCTTCTCTGAAGCGGCCAAATTCACCCCGAACACGGCTTCAAAGTGGCCCAAATCTTGTCCAGCGGTGAGGGGGCAGGCGGGGATATCAGGACACAGCCGTGCCTTAGCAGCTGCGTGCCCAGCCAGGAGCAGGAGCAGGAGCAGGGCTGGGGCTGCTGATATCCCAAAGTTCCCCCGCCCCGATGACACAGCTGGACACGGGCTGAGGGGCGGCTGGCTCATGATTTATTGTCCACCTGCATGCCATGTGTGAGCACAAAATCGACCTGCATCTTCTGCGGCATGCCATCCTGGAGCAGAGCCATTCCCAAAGGAAGCTGGGAGCCTGTGGCAAGGCAGTCCCGGAGCGAGATCCTAGCAGCACCTGTGCAAGCCAGGAGAGAGGAGCCCAACTAGAGCAGGTTCCTGCCAGGATTAAGCATCCGCTGTGTTCCCATCAGGGTCTCGTTGCTTCCAAAGGCCCCACAGTGTCAGTATGGCCCCTCGGTTCCAGCAGGTTCCATAGAGTCACAGTGGTAGCCAGGCTTCCGTCAGCTTGCCTAGCATCCTCACGGTCTCCAGGGCTCCCTGAGTTTCCCTGGTGTCACAGCGGTAGCCAGGCTTCCGTCAGCTTCCCTAGCATCACCACCGTCTCCAGGGCTCCCTGAGCTTCTGTGGTGTCACAGTGGAGCGAGGGAACCGTGTAGTTGCACAGCATCATTAAGGCTCTCCTGGGTTCCCTGAGCTTCTGTGGTGCCACAGCGGAGCCAGGCTTCCGTCTAGTTGCACAGCATCACAATGACTCTCCTGGGTGCCCTGAGCTTCTGTGGCGTCACAGTGGAGCCAGGCTTGCATGGAGTTGCCGCACGTCACAAAGGCTGTCCTGGGTTTCCTGAGCTGCTGTGGTGTCACAGTGGAGCCAGGCTTCCATGTGGTTGCACAGCATCACAAAGGCTCTCCTGGGAGCCACCGGCTCACAAAGCACCGTGGATTCTGTGCTCCCCCACTGTGTCACCGTGGCTGCTGGCTTCCAGGAGCCCCTGCACAGTGTCCCAGTGGGCCCTTGGCTTTAGGAGTGGGTGGCTCGGAGGTAGTGCCCCGGCAGTGGCTGGGGGAGAAGCAGCAGGGACGGCATGCAGACAGTGCCATGGCCACTTGTGTGGCCACTCATGTCTCTGTCCCAGGCCCAGCCGTGGTGTGTAACACCGGCTCCGGGTCCTTAGGTGTGCAGGTGACAGTCAGGGCCTGGAGCACGGCAGCTCCCGGGGGACGGCCTGGGGCAGGAGGCCGGCGGGGATTCGTTCCCCACACGCTGCAGCTTTCCTTGCCGGCTGAGACGGAGCCCCTGTGGCTGCCACTGGCCTGCCTGCCGAATTCACGTTAGCAGTTGGAAGGAGGAAGTTCAATGACAGCTGCTTGTGCTGCTACCTCTTCTTCTTCCAGCCCTTTGTGGAAACAATTGCACTTTGCTTTCGGCTCCGAGACGCAAGGATCGCGAGCTTAGATGCAGCGACGAAGGGAAGAACAGAGTGCACCCATGAGTTTGGCTTACTTGCGTCAAGGCCAAGGGGCAGCTCAGCACTGGCTTTTTGTTCTAGTTCTTTTTGCCACGAGAGCAGCTCGCCACGGAGCTGCGAGAGCCAACAATGGCATGGCAATTCTGTGTGAGAAGGAAGCTGCAGAGCCGCAGTCTGCTGTGCACAATTGTTACTGCTGCTAGAACAATAGGGTACTTTTGGCACTTCTCTAGTCCTGACACTTCCGTCTCTGTGAGCTCTAGCTGCTTGAACTCGGCGACACTGAAGGGATGTGAAAGTGACTGCTCTGCGAGTATCAGGTTTTACAGGGACGAGGGAAAGTCAACAAATGCTTTCCCTCCTGGCACATCTCTCAGTCCGAGGTGCAGCTGGGATCGCTGCCCTGTAAGGCTGGACTCTGCCACTTGGCGAGAATGTGATGATGCTCTATGTATGGTGGAGGAGAAAAGTGCGGGTCGCTGGTGTGTTTTGCCTAGTTTACAGACCTTAGAGGCACTATGAGGGCCAGCACACGCTTCCTTGTTCTAGGACATCTAGCTACTGGATGTTTGGAAGGGGTTTGGGATCTGCGAGAGTTAGAGGGTAGAATGGTACATAGAGCTTGAGGAAACGTGCCTATCTCCAGGAACTTTGATGCAGTTAAGCGGGTGCGAGTTCCATGTTGAGCATGTTCACGGTGGCACAGAAAAGGTTCCGAAAGAAAGGGGCCGTGCTGGAATTGCCTTTTCTTCTGCCGCTTATAAACTGCACAGGCAAGAATGAAAAGATTCCACTCCCTTCCCCCTCTACATGCAGGATCACACTCTGTCAGTCTCCGAGAGCCAGGATGCACAGCGGAGCTCTCCCACCAGCTGCTCCCGCACCACTGCGGCCGGGCCAGCAAAGCGCTTGGCTTTTTCCTGGGCACTGTCAGCGCTCATGAAAACAAGCAGACGGTGGCGCCGCCGACTTGCAAAAGAAGGACACGCGCCGGGCCCAGCTCGAAAGCACTCCGAGGGCAGAGCGGAGCTGGAAACGTCCCCGCTCTCAAATCAGCGGCGTCAGGACAAAAAGATTTCCCTAACCATCCCCTTCCAAGCGCAAACTCTTCTTTGCACCACCCTCAAAGAACAACACGAACTCTTTTGCCCTACAGAATCTTTTCACCCTCGCAGAGTGCCGCCACCAACTTGAAAACATCTGGCAAAAACAGAGCTCACAAAAGTTCCATCTGAGAAAGCTCTTGCTGCCTGCAACTTGAACTGCACCCCTCAAACTAGCAGCACGTGCCCTGAGATCAGCACTTCCCTTCTCAGCTCTAGGTACCATGCGAAGCCTTCAGTCTCCCAGAGCCAGGATCCAAAGAGGACGGCACCAGGGACTGCTTACACACTAAAGGTCTCAGGAAAAACTGCTCAAGAGCTTGGCCTTTGCATTCCCAATGAAAAGCTCCACAGCTCTAATCCAGAGAACTGCCTACTGGGAAAAGCCTTTCCGATCACTAAGGGCACCTCACGTGCAGCTCCAAACTTGCTTTCCTTGCCAAAGAGAGCAACTACAAGCTCATCTCAAAAGAAATGCATCCCCGCCTCCAAAATACAAGACAACCAGAACTGTCCTGTTAGGATGTGCCACTTTCCGGCAGTACCTGGCATGCCAAGAGGAGATTTGACATGGGGTTGGGGAAAGGGTGGCAGTCCTTTCCACAAACCTGGGACCTCAGCTATTGGGGTCCCGTCCCGTCCCGTCCCGTCCCGTCCCGTCCGCGGCAGGTTTTGGGGGGTACATGAGGGACCAGTAGGGGCAGGGCAGGCAGTAGCAAGAGAAGGGGAGACTTGGGCTGGGCGCGAACACAGGGACACCCCAGAAAGACTCTCAAATTGTCCCTTTGCCTTCTCTGAAGCGGCCAAATTCACCCCGAACACGGCTTCAAAGTGGCCCAAATCTTGTCCAGCGGTGAGGGGGCAGGCGGGGATATCAGGACACAGCCGTGCCTTAGCAGCTGCGTGCCCAGCCAGGAGCAGGAGCAGGAGCAGGGCTGGGGCTGCTGCCAAAGTTCCCCCGCCCCGATGACACAGCCGGACACGGGCTGAGGGGCGGCTGGCTCATGATTTATTGTCCACCTGCATGCCATGTGTGAGCACAAAATCGACCTGCATCTTCTGCGGCATGCCATCCTGGAGCAGAGCCATTCCCAAAGGAAGCTGGGAGCCTGTGGCAAGGCAGTCCCGGAGCGAGATCCTAGCAGCACCTGTGCAAGCCAGGAGAGAGGAGCCCAACTAGAGCAGGTTCCTGCCAGGATTAAGCATCCGCTGTGTTCCCATCAGGGTCTCGTTGCTTCCAAAGGCCCCACAGTGTCAGTATGGCCCCTCGGTTCCAGCAGGTTCCATAGAGTCACAGTGGTAGCCAGGCTTCCGTCAGCTTGCCTAGCATCCTCACGGTCTCCAGGGCTCCCTGAGTTTCCCTGGTGTCACAGCGGTAGCCAGGCTTCCGTCAGCTTCCCTAGCATCACCACCGTCTCCAGGGCTCCCTGAGCTTCTGTGGTGTCACAGTGGAGCGAGGGAACCGTGTAGTTGCACAGCATCATTAAGGCTCTCCTGGGTTCCCTGAGCTTCTGTGGTGCCACAGCGGAGCCAGGCTTCCGTCTAGTTGCACAGCATCACAATGACTCTCCTGGGTGCCCTGAGCTTCTGTGGCGTCACAGTGGAGCCAGGCTTGCATGGAGTTGCCGCACGTCACAAAGGCTGTCCTGGGTTTCCTGAGCTGCTGTGGTGTCACAGTGGAGCCAGGCTTCCATGTGGTTGCACAGCATCACAAAGGCTCTCCTGGGAGCCACCGGCTCACAAAGCACCGTGGATTCTGTGCTCCCCCACTGTGTCACCGTGGCTGCTGGCTTCCAGGAGCCCCTGCACAGTGTCCCAGTGGGCCCTTGGCTTTAGGAGTGGGTGGCTCGGAGGTAGTGCCCCGGCAGTGGCTGGGGGAGAAGCAGCAGGGACGGCATGCAGACAGTGCCATGGCCACTTGTGTGGCCACTCATGTCTCTGTCCCAGGCCCAGCCGTGGTGTGTAACACCGGCTCCGGGTCCTTAGGTGTGCAGGTGACAGCCAGGGCCTGGAGCACGGCAGCTCCCGGGGGACGGCCTGGGGCAGGAGGCCGGCGGGGATTCGTTCCCCACACGCTGCAGCTTTCCTTGCCGGCTGAGACGGAGCCCCTGTGGCTGCCACTGGCCTGCCTGCCGAATTCACGTTAGCAGTTGGAAGGAGGAAGTTCAATGACAGCTGCTTGTGCTGCTACCTCTTCTTCTTCCAGCCCTTTGTGGAAACAATTGCACTTTGCTTTCGGCTCCGAGACGCAAGGATCGCGAGCTTAGATGCAGCGACGAAGGGAAGAACAGAGTGCACCCATGAGTTTGGCTTACTTGCGTCAAGGCCAAGGGGCAGCTCAGCACTGGCTTTTTGTTCTAGTTCTTTTTGCCACGAGAGCAGCTCGCCACGGAGCTGCGAGAGCCAACAATGGCATGGCAATTCTGTGTGAGAAGGAAGCTGCAGAGCCGCAGTCTGCTGTGCACAATTGTTACTGCTGCTAGAACAATAGGGTACTTTTGGCACTTCTCTAGTCCTGACACTTCCGTCTCTGTGAGCTCTAGCTGCTTGAACTCGGCGACACTGAAGGGATGTGAAAGTGACTGCTCTGCGAGTATCAGGTTTTACAGGGACGAGGGAAAGTCAACAAATGCTTTCCCTCCTGGCACATCTCTCAGTCCGAGGTGCAGCTGGGATCGCTGCCCTGTAAGGCTGGACTCTGCCACTTGGCGAGAATGTGATGATGCTCTATGTATGGTGGAGGAGAAAAGTGCGGGTCGCTGGTGTGTTTTGCCTAGTTTACAGACCTTAGAGGCACTATGAGGGCCAGCACACGCTCCTTGTTCTAGGACATCTAGCTACTGGATGTTTGGAAGGGGTTTGGGATCTGCGAGAGTTAGAGGGTAGAATGGTACATAGAGCTTGAGGAAACGTGCCTATCTCCAGGAACTTTGATGCAGTTAAGCGGGTGCGAGTTCCATGTTGAGCATGTTCACGGTGGCACAGAAAAGGTTCCGAAAGAAAGGGGCCGTGCTGGAATTGCCTTTTCTTCTGCCGCTTATAAACTGCACAGGCAAGAATGAAAAGATTCCACTCCCTTCCCCCTCTACATGCAGGATCACACTCTGTCAGTCTCCGAGAGCCAGGATGCACAGCGGAGCTCTCCCACCAGCTGCTCCCGCACCACTGCGGCCGGGCCAGCAAAGCGCTTGGCTTTTTCCTGGGCACTGTCAGCGCTCATGAAAACAAGCAGACGGTGGCGCCGCCGACTTGCAAAAGAAGGACACGCGCCGGGCCCAGCTCGAAAGCACTCCGAGGGCAGAGCGGAGCTGGAAACGTCCCCGCTCTCAAATCAGCGGCGTCAGGACAAAAAGATTTCCCTAACCATCCCCTTCCAAGCGCAAACTCTTCTTTGCACCACCCTCAAAGAACAACACGAACTCTTTTGCCCTACAGAATCTTTTCACCCTCGCAGAGTGCCGCCACCAACTTGAAAACATCTGGCAAAAACAGAGCTCACAAAAGTTCCATCTGAGAAAGCTCTTGCTGCCTGCAACTTGAACTGCACCCCTCAAACTAGCAGCACGTGCCCTGAGATCAGCACTTCCCTTCTCAGCTCTAGGTACCATGCGAAGCCTTCAGTCTCCCAGAGCCAGGATCCAAAGAGGACGGCACCAGGGACTGCTTACACACTAAAGGTCTCAGGAAAAACTGCTCAAGAGCTTGGCCTTTGCATTCCCAATGAAAAGCTCCACAGCTCTAATCCAGAGAACTGCCTACTGGGAAAAGCCTTTCCGATCACTAAGGGCACCTCACGTGCAGCTCCAAACTTGCTTTCCTTGCCAAAGAGAGCAACTACAAGCTCATCTCAAAAGAAATGCATCCCCGCCTCCAAAATACAAGACAACCAGAACTGTCCTGTTAGGATGTGCCACTTTCCGGCAGTACCTGGCATGCCAAGAGGAGATTTGACATGGGGTTGGGGAAAGGGTGGCAGTCCTTTCCACAAACCTGGGACCTCAGCTATTGGGGTCCCGTCCCGTCCCGTCCCGTCCCGTCCCGTCCGCGGCAGGTTTTGGGGGGTACATGAGGGACCAGTAGGGGCAGGGCAGGCAGTAGCAAGAGAAGGGGAGACTTGGGCTGGGCGCGAACACAGGGACACCCCAGAAAGACTCTCAAATTGTCCCTTTGCCTTCTCTGAAGCGGCCAAATTCACCCCGAACACGGCTTCAAAGTGGCCCAAATCTTGTCCAGCGGTGAGGGGGCAGGCGGGGATATCAGGACACAGCCGTGCCTTAGCAGCTGCGTGCCCAGCCAGGAGCAGGAGCAGGAGCAGGGCTGGGGCTGCTGCCAAAGTTCCCCCGCCCCGATGACACAGCCGGACACGGGCTGAGGGGCGGCTGGCTCATGATTTATTGTCCACCTGCATGCCATGTGTGAGCACAAAATCGACCTGCATCTTCTGCGGCATGCCATCCTGGAGCAGAGCCATTCCCAAAGGAAGCTGGGAGCCTGTGGCAAGGCAGTCCCGGAGCGAGATCCTAGCAGCACCTGTGCAAGCCAGGAGAGAGGAGCCCAACTAGAGCAGGTTCCTGCCAGGATTAAGCATCCGCTGTGTTCCCATCAGGGTCTCGTTGCTTCCAAAGGCCCCACAGTGTCAGTATGGCCCCTCGGTTCCAGCAGGTTCCATAGAGTCACAGTGGTAGCCAGGCTTCCGTCAGCTTGCCTAGCATCCTCACGGTCTCCAGGGCTCCCTGAGTTTCCCTGGTGTCACAGCGGTAGCCAGGCTTCCGTCAGCTTCCCTAGCATCACCACCGTCTCCAGGGCTCCCTGAGCTTCTGTGGTGTCACAGTGGAGCGAGGGAACCGTGTAGTTGCACAGCATCATTAAGGCTCTCCTGGGTTCCCTGAGCTTCTGTGGTGCCACAGCGGAGCCAGGCTTCCGTCTAGTTGCACAGCATCACAATGACTCTCCTGGGTGCCCTGAGCTTCTGTGGCGTCACAGTGGAGCCAGGCTTGCATGGAGTTGCCGCACGTCACAAAGGCTGTCCTGGGTTTCCTGAGCTGCTGTGGTGTCACAGTGGAGCCAGGCTTCCATGTGGTTGCACAGCATCACAAAGGCTCTCCTGGGAGCCACCGGCTCACAAAGCACCGTGGATTCTGTGCTCCCCCACTGTGTCACCGTGGCTGCTGGCTTCCAGGAGCCCCTGCACAGTGTCCCAGTGGGCCCTTGGCTTTAGGAGTGGGTGGCTCGGAGGTAGTGCCCCGGCAGTGGCTGGGGGAGAAGCAGCAGGGACGGCATGCAGACAGTGCCATGGCCACTTGTGTGGCCACTCATGTCTCTGTCCCAGGCCCAGCCGTGGTGTGTAACACCGGCTCCGGGTCCTTAGGTGTGCAGGTGACAGCCAGGGCCTGGAGCACGGCAGCTCCCGGGGGACGGCCTGGGGCAGGAGGCCGGCGGGGATTCGTTCCCCACACGCTGCAGCTTTCCTTGCCGGCTGAGACGGAGCCCCTGTGGCTGCCACTGGCCTGCCTGCCGAATTCACGTTAGCAGTTGGAAGGAGGAAGTTCAATGACAGCTGCTTGTGCTGCTACCTCTTCTTCTTCCAGCCCTTTGTGGAAACAATTGCACTTTGCTTTCGGCTCCGAGACGCAAGGATCGCGAGCTTAGATGCAGCGACGAAGGGAAGAACAGAGTGCACCCATGAGTTTGGCTTACTTGCGTCAAGGCCAAGGGGCAGCTCAGCACTGGCTTTTTGTTCTAGTTCTTTTTGCCACGAGAGCAGCTCGCCACGGAGCTGCGAGAGCCAACAATGGCATGGCAATTCTGTGTGAGAAGGAAGCTGCAGAGCCGCAGTCTGCTGTGCACAATTGTTACTGCTGCTAGAACAATAGGGTACTTTTGGCACTTCTCTAGTCCTGACACTTCCGTCTCTGTGAGCTCTAGCTGCTTGAACTCGGCGACACTGAAGGGATGTGAAAGTGACTGCTCTGCGAGTATCAGGTTTTACAGGGACGAGGGAAAGTCAACAAATGCTTTCCCTCCTGGCACATCTCTCAGTCCGAGGTGCAGCTGGGATCGCTGCCCTGTAAGGCTGGACTCTGCCACTTGGCGAGAATGTGATGATGCTCTATGTATGGTGGAGGAGAAAAGTGCGGGTCGCTGGTGTGTTTTGCCTAGTTTACAGACCTTAGAGGCACTATGAGGGCCAGCACACGCTCCTTGTTCTAGGACATCTAGCTACTGGATGTTTGGAAGGGGTTTGGGATCTGCGAGAGTTAGAGGGTAGAATGGTACATAGAGCTTGAGGAAACGTGCCTATCTCCAGGAACTTTGATGCAGTTAAGCGGGTGCGAGTTCCATGTTGAGCATGTTCACGGTGGCACAGAAAAGGTTCCGAAAGAAAGGGGCCGTGCTGGAATTGCCTTTTCTTCTGCCGCTTATAAACTGCACAGGCAAGAATGAAAAGATTCCACTCCCTTCCCCCTCTACATGCAGGATCACACTCTGTCAGTCTCCGAGAGCCAGGATGCACAGCGGAGCTCTCCCACCAGCTGCTCCCGCACCACTGCGGCCGGGCCAGCAAAGCGCTTGGCTTTTTCCTGGGCACTGTCAGCGCTCATGAAAACAAGCAGACGGTGGCGCCGCCGACTTGCAAAAGAAGGACACGCGCCGGGCCCAGCTCGAAAGCACTCCGAGGGCAGAGCGGAGCTGGAAACGTCCCCGCTCTCAAATCAGCGGCGTCAGGACAAAAAGATTTCCCTAACCATCCCCTTCCAAGCGCAAACTCTTCTTTGCACCACCCTCAAAGAACAACACGAACTCTTTTGCCCTACAGAATCTTTTCACCCTCGCAGAGTGCCGCCACCAACTTGAAAACATCTGGCAAAAACAGAGCTCACAAAAGTTCCATCTGAGAAAGCTCTTGCTGCCTGCAACTTGAACTGCACCCCTCAAACTAGCAGCACGTGCCCTGAGATCAGCACTTCCCTTCTCAGCTCTAGGTACCATGCGAAGCCTTCAGTCTCCCAGAGCCAGGATCCAAAGAGGACGGCACCAGGGACTGCTTACACACTAAAGGTCTCAGGAAAAACTGCTCAAGAGCTTGGCCTTTGCATTCCCAATGAAAAGCTCCACAGCTCTAATCCAGAGAACTGCCTACTGGGAAAAGCCTTTCCGATCACTAAGGGCACCTCACGTGCAGCTCCAAACTTGCTTTCCTTGCCAAAGAGAGCAACTACAAGCTCATCTCAAAAGAAATGCATCCCCGCCTCCAAAATACAAGACAACCAGAACTGTCCTGTTAGGATGCGCCACTTTCCGGCAGTACCTGGCATGCCAAGAGGAGATTTGACATGGGGTTGGGGAAAGGGTGGCAGTCCTTTCCACAAACCTGGGACCTCAGCTATTGGGGTCCCGTCCCGTCCCGTCCCGTCCCGTCCCGTCCGCGGCAGGTTTTGGGGGGTACATGAGGGACCAGTAGGGGCAGGGCAGGCAGTAGCAAGAGAAGGGGAGACTTGGGCTGGGCGCGAACACAGGGACACCCCAGAAAGACTCTCAAATTGTCCCTTTGCCTTCTCTGAAGCGGCCAAATTCACCCCGAACACGGCTTCAAAGTGGCCCAAATCTTGTCCAGCGGTGAGGGGGCAGGCGGGGATATCAGGACACAGCCGTGCCTTAGCAGCTGCGTGCCCAGCCAGGAGCAGGAGCAGGAGCAGGGCTGGGGCTGCTGCCAAAGTTCCCACGCCCCGATGACACAGCCGGACACGGGCTGAGGGGCGGCTGGCTCATGATTTATTGTCCACCTGCATGCCATGTGTGAGCACAAAATCGACCTGCATCTTCTGCGGCATGCCATCCTGGAGCAGAGCCATTCCCAAAGGAAGCTGGGAGCCTGTGGCAAGGCAGTCCCGGAGCGAGATCCTAGCAGCACCTGTGCAAGCCAGGAGAGAGGAGCCCAACTAGAGCAGGTTCCTGCCAGGATTAAGCATCCGCTGTGTTCCCATCAGGGTCTCGTTGCTTCCAAAGGCCCCACAGTGTCAGTATGGCCCCTCGGTTCCAGCAGCTTCCATAGAGTCACAGTGGTAGCCAGGCTTCCGTCAGCTTGCCTAGCATCCTCACGGTCTCCAGGGCTCCCTGAGTTTCCCTGGTGTCACAGTGGAGCGAGGGAACCGTGTAGTTGCACAGCATCACAAAGGCTCTCCTGGTTCCAGGTGCTGCTAGGATCTCGCTCCGGGACTGCCTTGCCACAGGCTCCCAGCTTCCTTTGGGAATGGCTCTGCTCCAGGATGGCATGCCGCAGAAGATGCAGGTCGATTTTGTGCTCACACATGGCATGCAGGTGGACAATAAATCATGAGCCAGCCGCCCCTCAGCCCGTGTCCGGCTGTGTCATCGGGGCGGGGAACTTTGGCAGCAGCCCCAGCCCTGCTCCTGCTCCTGCTCCTGGCTGGGCACGCAGCTGCTAAGGCACGGCTGTGTCCTGATATCCCCGCCTGCCCCCTCACCGCTGGACAAGATTTGGGCCACTTTTGAAGCCGTGTTCGGGGTGAATTTGGCCGCTTCAGAGAAGGCAAAGGGACAATTTGAGAGTCTTTCTGGGGTGTCCCTGTGTTCGCGCCCAGCCCAAGTCTCCCCTTCTCTTGCTACTGCCTGCCCTGCCCCTACTGGTCCCTCATGTACCCCCCAAAACCTGCCGCGGACGGGACGGGACGGGACGGGACGGACGGGACCCCAATAGCTGAGGTCCCAGGTTTGTGGAAAGGACTGCCACCCTTTCCCCAACCCCATGTCAAATCTCCTCTTGGCATGCCAGGTACTGCCGGAAAGTGGCACATCCTAACAGGACAGTTCTGGTTGTCTTGTATTTTGGAGGCGGGGATGCATTTCTTTTGAGATGAGCTTGTAGTTGCTCTCTTTGGCAAGGAAAGCAAGTTTGGAGCTGCACGTGAGGTGCCCTTAGTGATCGGAAAGGCTTTTCCCAGTAGGCAGTTCTCTGGATTAGAGCTGTGGAGCTTTTCATTGGGAATGCAAAGGCCAAGCTCTTGAGCAGTTTTTCCTGAGACCTTTAGTGTGTAAGCAGTCCCTGGTGCCGTCCTCTTTGGATCCTGGCTCTGGGAGACTGAAGGCTTCGCATGGTACCTAGAGCTGAGAAGGGAAGTGCTGATCTCAGGGCACGTGCTGCTAGTTTGAGGGGTGCAGTTCAAGTTGCAGGCAGCAAGAGCTTTCTCAGATGGAACTTTTGTGAGCTCTGTTTTTGCCAGATGTTTTCAAGTTGGTGGCGGCACTCTGCGAGGGTGAAAAGATTCTGTAGGGCAAAAGAGTTCGTGTTGTTCTTTGAGGGTGGTGCAAAGAAGAGTTTGCGCTTGGAAGGGGATGGTTAGGGAAATCTTTTTGTCCTGACGCCGCTGATTTGAGAGCGGGGACGTTTCCAGCTCCGCTCTGCCCTCGGAGTGCTTTCGAGCTGGGCCCGGCGCGTGTCCTTCTTTTGCAAGTCGGCGGCGCCACCGTCTGCTTGTTTTCATGAGCGCTGACAGTGCCCAGGAAAAAGCCAAGCGCTTTGCTGGCCCGGCCGCAGTGGTGCGGGAGCAGCTGGTGGGAGAGCTCCGCTGTGCATCCTGGCTCTCGGAGACTGACAGAGTGTGATCCTGCATGTAGAGGGGGAAGGGAGTGGAATCTTTTCATTCTTGCCTGTGCAGTTTATAAGCGGCAGAAGAAAAGGCAATTCCAGCACGGCCCCTTTCTTTCGGAACCTTTTCTGTGCCACCGTGAACATGCTCAACATGGAACTCGCACCCGCTTAACTGCATCAAAGTTCCTGGAGATAGGCACGTTTCCTCAAGCTCTATGTACCATTCTACCCTCTAACTCTCGCAGATCCCAAACCCCTTCCAAACATCCAGTAGCTAGATGTCCTAGAACAAGGAGCGTGTGCTGGCCCTCATAGTGCCTCTAAGGTCTGTAAACTAGGCAAAACACACCAGCGACCCGCACTTTTCTCCTCCACCATACATAGAGCATCATCACATTCTCGCCAAGTGGCAGAGTCCAGCCTTACAGGGCAGCGATCCCAGCTGCACCTCGGACTGAGAGATGTGCCAGGAGGGAAAGCATTTGTTGACTTTCCCTCGTCCCTGTAAAACCTGATACTCGCAGAGCAGTCACTTTCACATCCCTTCAGTGTCGCCGAGTTCAAGCAGCTAGAGCTCACAGAGACGGAAGTGTCAGGACTAGAGAAGTGCCAAAAGTACCCTATTGTTCTAGCAGCAGTAACAATTGTGCACAGCAGACTGCGGCTCTGCAGCTTCCTTCTCACACAGAATTGCCATGCCATTGTTGGCTCTCGCAGCTCCGTGGCGAGCTGCTCTCGTGGCAAAAAGAACTAGAACAAAAAGCCAGTGCTGAGCTGCCCCTTGGCCTTGACGCAAGTAAGCCAAACTCATGGGTGCACTCTGTTCTTCCCTTCGTCGCTGCATCTAAGCTCGCGATCCTTGCGTCTCGGAGCCGAAAGCAAAGTGCAATTGTTTCCACAAAGGGCTGGAAGAAGAAGAGGTAGCAGCACAAGCAGCTGTCATTGAACTTCCTCCTTCCAACTGCTAACGTGAATTCGGCAGGCAGGCCAGTGGCAGCCACAGGGGCTCCGTCTCAGCCGGCAAGGAAAGCTGCAGCGTGTGGGGAACGAATCCCCGCCGGCCTCCTGCCCCAGGCCGTCCCCCGGGAGCTGCCGTGCTCCAGGCCCTGGCTGTCACCTGCACACCTAAGGACCCGGAGCCGGTGTTACACACCACGGCTGGGCCTGGGACAGAGACATGAGTGGCCACACAAGTGGCCATGGCACTGTCTGCATGCCGTCCCTGCTGCTTCTCCCCCAGCCACTGCCGGGGCACTACCTCCGAGCCACCCACTCCTAAAGCCAAGGGCCCACTGGGACACTGTGCAGGGGCTCCTGGAAGCCAGCAGCCACGGTGACACAGTGGGGGAGCACAGAATCCACGGTGCTTTGTGAGCCGGTGGCTCCCAGGAGAGCCTTTGTGATGCTGTGCAACCACATGGAAGCCTGGCTCCACTGTGACACCACAGCAGCTCAGGAAACCCAGGACAGCCTTTGTGACGTGCGGCAACTCCATGCAAGCCTGGCTCCACTGTGACGCCACAGAAGCTCAGGGCACCCAGGAGAGTCATTGTGATGCTGTGCAACTAGACGGAAGCCTGGCTCCGCTGTGGCACCACAGAAGCTCAGGGAACCCAGGAGAGCCTTAATGATGCTGTGCAACTACACGGTTCCCTCGCTCCACTGTGACACCACAGAAGCTCAGGGAGCCCTGGAGACGGTGGTGATGCTAGGGAAGCTGACGGAAGCCTGGCTACCGCTGTGACACCAGGGAAACTCAGGGAGCCCTGGAGACCGTGAGGATGCTAGGCAAGCTGACGGAAGCCTGGCTACCACTGTGACTCTATGGAACCTGCTGGAACCGAGGGGCCATACTGACACTGTGGGGCCTTTGGAAGCAACGAGACCCTGATGGGAACACAGCGGATGCTTAATCCTGGCAGGAACCTGCTCTAGTTGGGCTCCTCTCTCCTGGCTTGCACAGGTGCTGCTAGGATCTCGCTCCGGGACTGCCTTGCCACAGGCTCCCAGCTTCCTTTGGGAATGGCTCTGCTCCAGGATGGCATGCCGCAGAAGATGCAGGTCGATTTTGTGCTCACACATGGCATGCAGGTGGACAATAAATCATGAGCCAGCCGCCCCTCAGCCCGTGTCCGGCTGTGTCATCGGGGCGGGGGAACTTTGGCAGCAGCCCCAGCCCTGCTCCTGCTCCTGCTCCTGGCTGGGCACGCAGCTGCTAAGGCACGGCTGTGTCCTGATATCCCCGCCTGCCCCCTCACCGCTGGACAAGATTTGGGCCACTTTGAAGCCGTGTTCGGGGTGAATTTGGCCGCTTCAGAGAAGGCAAAGGGACAATTTGAGAGTCTTTCTGGGGTGTCCCTGTGTTCGCGCCCAGCCCAAGTCTCCCCTTCTCTTGCTACTGCCTGCCCTGCCCCTACTGGTCCCTCATGTACCCCCCAAAACCTGCCGCGGACGGGACGGGACGGGACGGGACGGGACGGGACCCCAATAGCTGAGGTCCCAGGTTTGTGGAAAGGACTGCCACCCTTTCCCCAACCCCATGTCAAATCTCCTCTTGGCATGCCAGGTACTGCCGGAAAGTGGCGCATCCTAACAGGACAGTTCTGGTTGTCTTGTATTTTGGAGGCGGGGATGCATTTCTTTTGAGATGAGCTTGTAGTTGCTCTCTTTGGCAAGGAAAGCAAGTTTGGAGCTGCACGTGAGGTGCCCTTAGTGATCGGAAAGGCTTTTCCCAGTAGGCAGTTCTCTGGATTAGAGCTGTGGAGCTTTTCATTGGGAATGCAAAGGCCAAGCTCTTGAGCAGTTTTTCCTGAGACCTTTAGTGTGTAAGCAGTCCCTGGTGCCGTCCTCTTTGGATCCTGGCTCTGGGAGACTGAAGGCTTCGCATGGTACCTAGAGCTGAGAAGGGAAGTGCTGATCTCAGGGCACGTGCTGCTAGTTTGAGGGGTGCAGTTCAAGTTGCAGGCAGCAAGAGCTTTCTCAGATGGAACTTTTGTGAGCTCTGTTTTTGCCAGATGTTTTCAAGTTGGTGGCGGCACTCTGCGAGGGTGAAAAGATTCTGTAGGGCAAAAGAGTTCGTGTTGTTCTTTGAGGGTGGTGCAAAGAAGAGTTTGCGCTTGGAAGGGGATGGTTAGGGAAATCTTTTTGTCCTGACGCCGCTGATTTGAGAGCGGGGACGTTTCCAGCTCCGCTCTGCCCTCGGAGTGCTTTCGAGCTGGGCCCGGCGCGTGTCCTTCTTTTGCAAGTCGGCGGCGCCACCGTCTGCTTGTTTTCATGAGCGCTGACAGTGCCCAGGAAAAAGCCAAGCGCTTTGCTGGCCCGGCCGCAGTGGTGCGGGAGCAGCTGGTGGGAGAGCTCCGCTGTGCATCCTGGCTCTCGGAGACTGACAGAGTGTGATCCTGCATGTAGAGGGGGGAAGGGAGTGGAATCTTTTCATTCTTGCCTGTGCAGTTTATAAGCGGCAGAAGAAAAGGCAATTCCAGCACGGCCCCTTTCTTTCGGAACCTTTTCTGTGCCACCGTGAACATGCTCAACATGGAACTCGCACCCGCTTAACTGCATCAAAGTTCCTGGAGACAGGCACGTTTCCTCAAGCTCTATGTACCATTCTACCCTCTAACTCTCGCAGATCCCAAACCCCTTCCAAACATCCAGTAGCTAGATGTCCTAGAACAAGGAGCGTGTGCTGGCCCTCATAGTGCCTCTAAGGTCTGTAAACTAGGCAAAACACACCAGCGACCCGCACTTTTCTCCTCCACCATACATAGAGCATCATCACATTCTCGCCAAGTGGCAGAGTCCAGCCTTACAGGGCAGCGATCCCAGCTGCACCTCGGACTGAGAGATGTGCCAGGAGGGAAAGCATTTGTTGACTTTCCCTCGTCCCTGTAAAACCTTGATACTCGCAGAGCAGTCACTTTCACATCCCTTCAGTGTCGCCGAGTTCAAGCAGCTAGAGCTCACAGAGACGGAAGTGTCAGGACTAGAGAAGTGCCAAAAGTACCCTATTGTTCTAGCAGCAGTAACAATTGTGCACAGCAGACTGCGGCTCTGCAGCTTCCTTCTCACACAGAATTGCCATGCCATTGTTGCTCTCGCCAGCTCCGTGGCGAGCTGCTCTCGTGCAAAAAGAACTAGAACAAAAGCCAGTGCTGAGCTGCCCCTTGGCCTTGACGCAAGTAAGCCAAACTCATGGGTGCACTCTGTTCTTCCCTTCGTCGCTGCATCTAAGCTCGCGTCCTTGCGTCTCGGAGCCGAAAGCAAAGTGCAATTGTTTCCACAAAGGGCTGGAAGAAGAAGAGGTAGCAGCACAAGCAGCTGTCATTGAACTTCCTCCTTCCAACTGCTAACGGTGAATTCGGCAGGCAGGCCAGTGGCAGCCACAGGGGCTCCGTCTCAGCCGGCAAGGAAAGCTGCAGCGTGTGGGGAACGAATCCCCGCCGGCCTCCTGCCCCAGGCGGTCCCCCGGGAGCTGC
>JACSVZ010000022.1:1616946-1794005 GCA_014706295.1 Lycocorax pyrrhopterus obiensis
CGTGCTCAGGCCCTCGACTGTTCACCTGCATCCGAAGGACCGGAGCCAGCGGCGTTACGCATACCACGGCTGGTGCTGGGACAGAGACATGAGTGGGCCACACAAGTGGCCATGGCACTGTCCTGCATGCTGTCCTGCTGCTTCTCCCCCAGCCACTGCTGGGGCACTACCTCGAGCCACCCACTCCTAAAGCCAAGGGCCCACTGGACAGTGTGCAGGGGCTCCTGGAAGCCCAGCGGCCATCGGTGACACAGCGGGGGGGAGCACAGAATCCAACGTGTTTGTGGAGCCGGCTGGTCCAGGAGAGCCCTTTGTGGTGCTGTGCAACCCATGGAAGCCTGGTCCACTGTGGACACCAACAGGACAGCGTCAGGAAAGCCCAGGAGAGCCTTTCGTGATGCTGTGCAACTACACGGTTCCCTCGCTCCACTGTGAACACAAGGGAAACTCAGGCGAGCCCTGGAGACCGTGAGGATGCTAAGGCTCAACTGACGGAACCCTTGGCTACCACTGTGACTCTATGGAAGCTGGTGGAACGAGGGGCCATACTGACCACTGTGGGGCCTTTGGATAGCAAGGAGGACCCTGATGGGAAACACAGCGGATGCTTAAATCCTGGCAGGAACCTGCTCTAGTTGGGCTTCCTCTCTACTGGCTTGCACAGGTGCTGCTAGGATCCTCGCTCCGGGACTGCCTTGCCACAGGCTCCCAGCTTTCCTTTGGAAATGGCTCTGCTTCCAGGAGGCATGCCGCAGAAGATGCAGGTAAATTTTGTGCTTCACACATGGCATGCAGGTGGACAATAACTCATGAGCCAGCCGCCCCTCAGCCCGATGTCCGGCTTCTGTGTCATCGGGGCGGGGGAACTTGGCAGCAGCCCTAGCCCTGCTCCTGCTCCTAGCTCCTGGCTGGGCACGCAGCTGCTAAGGCACGGCTGTGGTCCTGATATTCCCCGCCCGCCCCTACCGCTGGACAAGGTTTGGGCCAACTTTGAAGCCGTGTTCCGGGGTGAATTTGGCCGCTTCAGAGAAGGTTAAAGGGAAAATTTGAGAGTCTTTCTGGGGTGTCCCTGTGTTCGCGCCCACCCCAAATCTCCCCTTTCTCTTGCTACTGCCCTGCCCTGCCCCCTACTGGTCCCTCATGGGTACCCCACAAACGTCCCGCGGACGGGACGGGACGGGACGGGACCCCAATAGCTGAGGTCCCAAGGTTTGTGGAAAGGTACTGCCACCTTTTCCCCCACCCATGTCAACTCTCCTCTGGCATGCCAGCTAACTGCCGGAAAGTGGCACATCCTAACAGGACAGCTTCTGGTTGTCATTGTATTGGTGGAGGCGGGGATGCCATTTCTTTTGAGATGGCTTGTAGTTGCCCCTCTCTTTGGCAAGGAAAGCAAGCTTGGAGCTGCACGTGAGGTTGCCCTTAGTGATGGAAAGGCTTTTTCCCAGTAGGCAGTTCTCTGGGGTGGCAAAAAGAAGAGTTTGCACTTGGAAGGGGATGGTTAGGGAAATCTTTTTGTCCTGACGCTGATTTGAGAGCGGGGACGTTTCCAGCTCCGCTCTGCCCTCGGAGTGCTTTCGAGCTGGGCCCGGCGCGTGTCCTTCTTTTGCAAGTCGGCGGCGCCACCGTGTGCTTGTTTTCATGAGCGCTGACAGTGCCCAGGAAAAAGCCAAGCGCTTTGCTGGCCCGGCCGCAGTGGTGCGGGAGCAGCTGGTGGGAGAGCTCCGCTGTGCATCCTGGCTCTCGGAGACTGACAGAGTGTGATCCTGCATGTAGAGGGGGAAGGGAGTGGAATCTTTTCATTCTTGCCTGTGCAGTTTATAAGCGGCAGAAGAAAAGGCAATTCCAGCACGGCCCCTTTTTTCGGAACCTTTTCTGTGCCACCGTGAACATGCTCAACATGGAACTCGCACCCGCTTAACTGCATCAAAGTTCCTGGAGATAGGCACGTTTCCTCAAGCTCTATGTACCATTCTACCCTCTAACTCTCGCAGATCCCAAACCCCTTCCAAACATCCAGTAGCTAGATGTCCTAGAACAAGAGCGTGTGCTGGCCCTCATAGTGCCTCTAAGGTCTGTAAACTAGGCAAAACACACCAGTGACCCGCACTTTTCTCCTCCACCATACATAGAGCAGCATCACATTCTCGCCAAGTGGCAGAGTCCAGCCTTACAGGGCAGCGATCCCAGCTGCACCTCGGACTGAGAGATGTGCCAGGAGGGAAAGCATTTGTTGACTTTCCCTCGTCCCTGTAAAACCTGATACTCGCAGAGCAGTCACTTTCACATCCCTTCAGTGTCGCCGAGTTCAAGCAGCTAGAGCTCACAGAGACGGAAGTGTCAGGACTAGAGAAGTGCCAAAAGTACCCTATTGTTCTAGCAGCAGTAACAATTGTGCACAGCAGACTGCGGCTCTGCAGCTTCCTTCTCACACAGAATTGCCATGCCATTGTTGGCTCTCGCAGCTCCGTGGCGAGCTGCTCTCGTGGCAAAAAGAACTAGAACAAAAAGCCAGTGCTGAGCTGCCCCTTGGCCTTGACGCAAGTAAGCCAAACTCATGGGTGCACTCTGTTCTTCCCTTCGTCGCTGCATCTAAGCTCGCGATCCTTGCGTCTCGGAGCCGAAAGCAAAGTGCAATTGTTTCCACAAAGGGCTGGAAGAAGAAGAGGTAGCAGCACAAGCAGCTGTCATTGAACTTCCTCCTTCCAACTGCTAACGTGAATTCGGCAGGCAGGCCAGTGGCAGCCACAGGGGCTCCGTCTCAGCCGGCAAGGAAAGCTGCAGCGTGTGGGGAACGAATCCCCGCCGGCCTCCTGCCCCAGGCCGTCCCCCGGGAGCTGCCGTGCTCCAGGCCCTGACTGTCACCTGCACACCTAAGGACCCGGAGCCGGTGTTACACACCACGGCTGGGCCTGGGACAGAGACATGAGTGGCCACACAAGTGGCCATGGCACTGTCTGCATGCCGTCCCTGCTGCTTCTCCCCCAGCCACTGCCGGGGCACTACCTCCGAGCCACCCACTCCTAAAGCCAAGGGCCCACTGGGACACTGTGCAGGGGCTCCTGGAAGCCAGCAGCCACGGTGACACAGTGGGGGAGCACAGAATCCACGGTGCTTTGTGAGCCGGTGGCTCCCAGGAGAGCCTTTGTGATGCTGTGCAACCACATGGAAGCCTGGCTCCACTGTGACACCACAGCAGCTCAGGAAACCCAGGACAGCCTTTGTGACGTGCGGCAACTCCATGCAAGCCTGGCTCCACTGTGACGCCACAGAAGCTCAGGGCACCCAGGAGAGCCTTTGATGCTGTGCAACTACGGAAGCCTGGCTCCACTGTGGCACCACAGAAGCTCAGGGAACCCAGGAGAGCCTTTGTGACTGTGCAACTACACGGAAGCCTGGCTCCACTGTGACACCACAGAAGCTCAGGGAGCCCAGGAGAGCTTGTGATGCTGTGCAACTACACGGAAGCCTGGCTCCTGTGGCACCACAGAAGCTCAGGGACCGGAGAGCCTGATGCTGTGCAACTACACGCCTGCTCCACTGTGACACCAGGGAAACTCAGGGAGCCCTGGAGACCGTGAGGATGCTAGGCAAGCTGACGGAAGCCTGGCTACCACTGTGACTCCTATGGAACCTGCTGGAACCGAGGGGCCATACTGACACTGTGGGGCCTTTGGAAGCAACGAGACCCTGATGGGAACACAGCGGATGCTTAATCCTGGCAGGAACCTGCTCTAGTTGGGCTCCTCTCTCCTGGCTTGCACAGGTGCTGCTAGGATCTCGCTCCGGGACTGCCTTGCCACAGGCTCCCAGCTTCCTTTGGGAATGGCTCTGCTCCAGGATGGCATGCCGCAGAAGATGCAGGTCGATTTTGTGCTCACACATGGCATGCAGGTGGACAATAAATCATGAGCCAGCCGCCCCTCAGCCCGTGTCCGGCTGTGTCATCGGGGCGGGGGAACTTTGGCAGCAGCCCCAGCCCTGCTCCTGCTCCTGCTCCTGGCTGGGCACGCAGCTGCTAAGGCACGGCTGTGTCCTGATATCCCCGCCTGCCCCCTCACCGCTGGACAAGATTTGGGCCACTTTGAAGCCGTGTTCGGGGTGAATTTGGCCGCTTCAGAGAAGGCAAAGGGACAATTTGAGAGTCTTTCTGGGGTGTCCCTGTGTTCGCGCCCAGCCCAAGTCTCCCCTTCTCTTGCTACTGCCTGCCCTGCCCCTACTGGTCCCTCATGTACCCCCCAAAACCTGCCGCGGACGGGACGGGACGGGACGGGACGGGACCCCAATAGCTGAGGTCCCAGGTTTGTGGAAAGGACTGCCACCCTTTCCCCAACCCCATGTCAAATCTCCTCTTGGCATGCCAGGTACTGCCGGAAAGTGGCACATCCTAACAGGACAGTTCTGGTTGTCTTGTATTTTGGAGGCGGGGATGCATTTCTTTTGAGATGAGCTTGTAGTTGCTCTCTTTGGCAAGGAAAGCAAGTTTGGAGCTGCACGTGAGGTGCCCTTAGTGATCGGAAAGGCTTTTCCCAGTAGGCAGTTCTCTGGATTAGAGCTGTGGAGCTTTTCATTGGGAATGCAAAGGCCAAGCTCTTGAGCAGTTTTTCCTGAGACCTTTAGTGTGTAAGCAGTCCCTGGTGCCGTCCTCTTTGGATCCTGGCTCTGGGAGACTGAAGGCTTCGCATGGTACCTAGAGCTGAGAAGGGAAGTGCTGATCTCAGGGCACGTGCTGCTAGTTTGAGGGGTGCAGTTCAAGTTGCAGGCAGCAAGAGCTTTCTCAGATGGAACTTTTGTGAGCTCTGTTTTTGCCAGATGTTTTCAAGTTGGTGGCGGCACTCTGCGAGGGTGAAAAGATTCTGTAGGGCAAAAGAGTTCGTGTTGTTCTTTGAGGGTGGTGCAAAGAAGAGTTTGCGCTTGGAAGGGGATGGTTAGGGAAATCTTTTTGTCCTGACGCCGCTGATTTGAGAGCGGGGACGTTTCCAGCTCCGCTCTGCCCTCGGAGTGCTTTCGAGCTGGGCCCGGCGCGTGTCCTTCTTTTGCAAGTCGGCGGCGCCACCGTGTGCTTGTTTTCATGAGCGCTGACAGTGCCCAGGAAAAAGCCAAGCGCTTTGCTGGCCCGGCCGCAGTGGTGCGGGAGCAGCTGGTGGGAGAGCTCCGCTGTGCATCCTGGCTCTCGGAGACTGACAGAGTGTGATCCTGCATGTAGAGGGGGAAGGGAGTGGAATCTTTTCATTCTTGCCTGTGCAGTTTATAAGCGGCAGAAGAAAAGGCAATTCCAGCACGGCCCCTTTGTTTCGGAACCTTTTCTGTGCCACCGTGAACATGCTCAACATGGAACTCGCACCCGCTTAACTGCATCAAAGTTCCTGGAGATAGGCACGTTTCCTCAAGCTCTATGTACCATTCTACCCTCTAACTCTCGCAGATCCCAAACCCCTTCCAAACATCCAGTAGCTAGATGTCCTAGAACAAGGAGCGTGTGCTGGCCCTCATCATGCCTCTAAGGTCTGTAAACTAGGCAAAACACACCAGTGACCCGCACTTTTCTCCTCCACCATACATAGAGCATCATCACATTCTCGCCAAGTGGCAGAGTCCAGCCTTACAGGGCAGCGATCCCAGCTGCACCTCGGACTGAGAGATGTGCCAGGAGGGAAAGCATTTGTTGACTTTCCCTCGTCCCTGTAAAACCTGATACTCGCAGAGCAGTCACTTTCACATCCCTTCAGTGTCGCCGAGTTCAAGCAGCTAGAGCTCACAGAGACGGAAGTGTCAGGACTAGAGAAGTGCCAAAAGTACCCTATTGTTCTAGCAGCAGTAACAATTGTGCACAGCAGACTGCGGCTCTGCAGCTTCCTTCTCACACAGAATTGCCATGCCATTGTTGGCTCTCGCAGCTCCGTGGCGAGCTGCTCTCGTGGCAAAAAGAACTAGAACAAAAAGCCAGTGCTGAGCTGCCCCTTGGCCTTGACGCAAGTAAGCCAAACTCATGGGTGCACTCTGTTCTTCCCTTCGTCGCTGCATCTAAGCTCGCGATCCTTGCGTCTCGGAGCCGAAAGCAAAGTGCAATTGTTTCCACAAAGGGCTGGAAGAAGAAGAGGTAGCAGCACAAGCAGCTGTCATTGAACTTCCTCCTTCCAACTGCTAACGTGAATTCGGCAGGCAGGCCAGTGGCAGCCACAGGGGCTCCGTCTCAGCCGGCAAGGAAAGCTGCAGCGTGTGGGGAACGAATCCCCGCCGGCCTCCTGCCCCAGGCCGTCCCCCGGGAGCTGCCGTGCTCCAGGCCCTGACTGTCACCTGCACACCTAAGGACCCGGAGCCGGTGTTACACACCACGGCTGGGCCTGGGACAGAGACATGAGTGGCCACACAAGTGGCCATGGCACTGTCTGCATGCCGTCCCTGCTGCTTCTCCCCCAGCCACTGCCGGGGCACTACCTCCGAGCCACCCACTCCTAAAGCCAAGGGCCCACTGGGACACTGTGCAGGGGCTCCTGGAAGCCAGCAGCCACGGTGACACAGTGGGGGAGCACAGAATCCACGGTGCTTTGTGAGCCGGTGGCTCCCAGGAGAGCCTTTGTGATGCTGTGCAACCACATGGAAGCCTGGCTCCACTGTGACACCACAGCAGCTCAGGAAACCCAGGACAGCCTTTGTGACGTGCGGCAACTCCATGCAAGCCTGGCTCCACTGTGACGCCACAGAAGCTCAGGGCACCCAGGAGAGTCATTGTGATGCTGTGCAACTAGACGGAAGCCTGGCTCCGCTGTGGCACCACAGAAGCTCAGGGAACCCAGGAGAGCCTTAATGATGCTGTGCAACTACACGGTTCCCTCGCTCCACTGTGACACCACAGAAGCTCAGGGAGCCCTGGAGACGGTGGTGATGCTAGGGAAGCTGACGGAAGCCTGGCTACCGCTGTGACACCAGGGAAACTCAGGGAGCCCTGGAGACCGTGAGGATGCTAGGCAAGCTGACGGAAGCCTGGCTACCACTGTGACTCTATGGAACCTGCTGGAACCGAGGGGCCATACTGACACTGTGGGGCCTTTGGAAGCAACGAGACCCTGATGGGAACACAGCGGATGCTTAATCCTGGCAGGAACCTGCTCTAGTTGGGCTCCTCTCTCCTGGCTTGCACAGGTGCTGCTAGGATCTCGCTCCGGGACTGCCTTGCCACAGGCTCCCAGCTTCCTTTGGGAATGGCTCTGCTCCAGGATGGCATGCCGCAGAAGATGCAGGTCGATTTTGTGCTCACACATGGCATGCAGGTGGACAATAAATCATGAGCCAGCCGCCCCTCAGCCCGTGTCCGGCTGTGTCATCGGGGCGGGGGAACTTTGGCAGCAGCCCCAGCCCTGCTCCTGCTCCTGCTCCTGGCTGGGCACGCAGCTGCTAAGGCACGGCTGTGTCCTGATATCCCCGCCTGCCCCCTCACCGCTGGACAAGATTTGGGCCACTTTGAAGCCGTGTTCGGGGTGAATTTGGCCGCTTCAGAGAAGGCAAAGGGACAATTTGAGAGTCTTTCTGGGGTGTCCCTGTGTTCGCGCCCAGCCCAAGTCTCCCCTTCTCTTGCTACTGCCTGCCCTGCCCCTACTGGTCCCTCATGTACCCCCCAAAACCTGCCGCGGACGGGACGGGACGGGACGGGACGGGACCCCAATAGCTGAGGTCCCAGGTTTGTGGAAAGGACTGCCACCCTTTCCCCAACCCCATGTCAAATCTCCTCTTGGCATGCCAGGTACTGCCGGAAAGTGGCACATCCTAACAGGACAGTTCTGGTTGTCTTGTATTTTGGAGGCGGGGATGCATTTCTTTTGAGATGAGCTTGTAGTTGCTCTCTTTGGCAAGGAAAGCAAGTTTGGAGCTGCACGTGAGGTGCCCTTAGTGATCGGAAAGGCTTTTCCCAGTAGGCAGTTCTCTGGATTAGAGCTGTGGAGCTTTTCATTGGGAATGCAAAGGCCAAGCTCTTGAGCAGTTTTTCCTGAGACCTTTAGTGTGTAAGCAGTCCCTGGTGCCGTCCTCTTTGGATCCTGGCTCTGGGAGACTGAAGGCTTCGCATGGTACCTAGAGCTGAGAAGGGAAGTGCTGATCTCAGGGCACGTGCTGCTAGTTTGAGGGGTGCAGTTCAAGTTGCAGGCAGCAAGAGCTTTCTCAGATGGAACTTTTGTGAGCTCTGTTTTTGCCAGATGTTTTCAAGTTGGTGGCGGCACTCTGCGAGGGTGAAAAGATTCTGTAGGGCAAAAGAGTTCGTGTTGTTCTTTGAGGGTGGTGCAAAGAAGAGTTTGCGCTTGGAAGGGGATGGTTAGGGAAATCTTTTTGTCCTGACGCCGCTGATTTGAGAGCGGGGACGTTTCCAGCTCCGCTCTGCCCTCGGAGTGCTTTCGAGCTGGGCCCGGCGCGTGTCCTTCTTTTGCAAGTCGGCGGCGCCACCGTGTGCTTGTTTTCATGAGCGCTGACAGTGCCCAGGAAAAAGCCAAGCGCTTTGCTGGCCCGGCCGCAGTGGTGCGGGAGCAGCTGGTGGGAGAGCTCCGCTGTGCATCCTGGCTCTCGGAGACTGACAGAGTGTGATCCTGCATGTAGAGGGGGAAGGGAGTGGAATCTTTTCATTCTTGCCTGTGCAGTTTATAAGCGGCAGAAGAAAAGGCAATTCCAGCACGGCCCCTTTCTTTCGGAACCTTTTCTGTGCCACCGTGAACATGCTCAACATGGAACTCGCACCCGCTTAACTGCATCAAAGTTCCTGGAGATAGGCACGTTTCCTCAAGCTCTATGTACCATTCTACCCTCTAACTCTCGCAGATCCCAAACCCCTTCCAAACATCCAGTAGCTAGATGTCCTAGAACAAGGAGCGTGTGCTGGCCCTCATCATGCCTCTAAGGTCTGTAAACTAGGCAAAACACACCAGTGACCCGCACTTTTCTCCTCCACCATACATAGAGCATCATCACATTCTCGCCAAGTGGCAGAGTCCAGCCTTACAGGGCAGCGATCCCAGCTGCACCTCGGACTGAGAGATGTGCCAGGAGGGAAAGCATTTGTTGACTTTCCCTCGTCCCTGTAAAACCTGATACTCGCAGAGCAGTCACTTTCACATCCCTTCAGTGTCGCCGAGTTCAAGCAGCTAGAGCTCACAGAGACGGAAGTGTCAGGACTAGAGAAGTGCCAAAAGTACCCTATTGTTCTAGCAGCAGTAACAATTGTGCACAGCAGACTGCGGCTCTGCAGCTTCCTTCTCACACAGAATTGCCATGCCATTGTTGGCTCTCGCAGCTCCGTGGCGAGCTGCTCTCGTGGCAAAAAGAACTAGAACAAAAAGCCAGTGCTGAGCTGCCCCTTGGCCTTGACGCAAGTAAGCCAAACTCATGGGTGCACTCTGTTCTTCCCTTCGTCGCTGCATCTAAGCTCGCGATCCTTGCGTCTCGGAGCCGAAAGCAAAGTGCAATTGTTTCCACAAAGGGCTGGAAGAAGAAGAGGTAGCAGCACAAGCAGCTGTCATTGAACTTCCTCCTTCCAACTGCTAACGTGAATTCGGCAGGCAGGCCAGTGGCAGCCACAGGGGCTCCGTCTCAGCCGGCAAGGAAAGCTGCAGCGTGTGGGGAACGAATCCCCGCCGGCCTCCTGCCCCAGGCCGTCCCCCGGGAGCTGCCGTGCTCCAGGCCCTGACTGTCACCTGCACACCTAAGGACCCGGAGCCGGTGTTACACACCACGGCTGGGCCTGGGACAGAGACATGAGTGGCCACACAAGTGGCCATGGCACTGTCTGCATGCCGTCCCTGCTGCTTCTCCCCCAGCCACTGCCGGGGCACTACCTCCGAGCCACCCACTCCTAAAGCCAAGGGCCCACTGGGACACTGTGCAGGGGCTCCTGGAAGCCAGCAGCCACGGTGACACAGTGGGGGAGCACAGAATCCACGGTGCTTTGTGAGCCGGTGGCTCCCAGGAGAGCCTTTGTGATGCTGTGCAACCACATGGAAGCCTGGCTCCACTGTGACACCACAGCAGCTCAGGAAACCCAGGACAGCCTTTGTGACGTGCGGCAACTCCATGCAAGCCTGGCTCCACTGTGACGCCACAGAAGCTCAGGGCACCCAGGAGAGTCATTGTGATGCTGTGCAACTAGACGGAAGCCTGGCTCCGCTGTGGCACCACAGAAGCTCAGGGAACCCAGGAGAGCCTTAATGATGCTGTGCAACTACACGGTTCCCTCGCTCCACTGTGACACCACAGAAGCTCAGGGAGCCCTGGAGACGGTGGTGATGCTAGGGAAGCTGACGGAAGCCTGGCTACCGCTGTGACACCAGGGAAACTCAGGGAGCCCTGGAGACCGTGAGGATGCTAGGCAAGCTGACGGAAGCCTGGCTACCACTGTGACTCTATGGAACCTGCTGGAACCGAGGGGCCATACTGACACTGTGGGGCCTTTGGAAGCAACGAGACCCTGATGGGAACACAGCGGATGCTTAATCCTGGCAGGAACCTGCTCTAGTTGGGCTCCTCTCTCCTGGCTTGCACAGGTGCTGCTAGGATCTCGCTCCGGGACTGCCTTGCCACAGGCTCCCAGCTTCCTTTGGGAATGGCTCTGCTCCAGGATGGCATGCCGCAGAAGATGCAGGTCGATTTTGTGCTCACACATGGCATGCAGGTGGACAATAAATCATGAGCCAGCCGCCCCTCAGCCCGTGTCCGGCTGTGTCATCGGGGCGGGGGAACTTTGGCAGCAGCCCCAGCCCTGCTCCTGCTCCTGCTCCTGGCTGGGCACGCAGCTGCTAAGGCACGGCTGTGTCCTGATATCCCCGCCTGCCCCCTCACCGCTGGACAAGATTTGGGCCACTTTGAAGCCGTGTTCGGGGTGAATTTGGCCGCTTCAGAGAAGGCAAAGGGACAATTTGAGAGTCTTTCTGGGGTGTCCCTGTGTTCGCGCCCAGCCCAAGTCTCCCCTTCTCTTGCTACTGCCTGCCCTGCCCCTACTGGTCCCTCATGTACCCCCCAAAACCTGCCGCGGACGGGACGGGACGGGACGGGACGGGACCCCAATAGCTGAGGTCCCAGGTTTGTGGAAAGGACTGCCACCCTTTCCCCAACCCCATGTCAAATCTCCTCTTGGCATGCCAGGTACTG
This sequence comes from Lycocorax pyrrhopterus obiensis, assembly GCA_014706295.1. Classification (NCBI taxonomy): domain Eukaryota; kingdom Metazoa; phylum Chordata; class Aves; order Passeriformes; family Paradisaeidae; genus Lycocorax; species Lycocorax pyrrhopterus. Next base: position 1,628,071 of record JACSVZ010000022.1, read on the forward strand.
CCGGAAAGTGGCACATCCTAACAGGACAGTTCTGGTTGTCTTGTATTTTGGAGGCGGGGATGCATTTCTTTTGAGATGAGCTTGTAGTTGCTCTCTTTGGCAAGGAAAGCAAGTTTGGAGCTGCACGTGAGGTGCCCTTAGTGATCGGAAAGGCTTTTCCCAGTAGGCAGTTCTCTGGATTAGAGCTGTGGAGCTTTTCATTGGGAATGCAAAGGCCAAGCTCTTGAGCAGTTTTTCCTGAGACCTTTAGTGTGTAAGCAGTCCCTGGTGCCGTCCTCTTTGGATCCTGGCTCTGGGAGACTGAAGGCTTCGCATGGTACCTAGAGCTGAGAAGGGAAGTGCTGATCTCAGGGCACGTGCTGCTAGTTTGAGGGGTGCAGTTCAAGTTGCAGGCAGCAAGAGCTTTCTCAGATGGAACTTTTGTGAGCTCTGTTTTTGCCAGATGTTTTCAAGTTGGTGGCGGCACTCTGCGAGGGTGAAAAGATTCTGTAGGGCAAAAGAGTTCGTGTTGTTCTTTGAGGGTGGTGCAAAGAAGAGTTTGCGCTTGGAAGGGGATGGTTAGGGAAATCTTTTTGTCCTGACGCCGCTGATTTGAGAGCGGGGACGTTTCCAGCTCCGCTCTGCCCTCGGAGTGCTTTCGAGCTGGGCCCGGCGCGTGTCCTTCTTTTGCAAGTCGGCGGCGCCACCGTGTGCTTGTTTTCATGAGCGCTGACAGTGCCCAGGAAAAAGCCAAGCGCTTTGCTGGCCCGGCCGCAGTGGTGCGGGAGCAGCTGGTGGGAGAGCTCCGCTGTGCATCCTGGCTCTCGGAGACTGACAGAGTGTGATCCTGCATGTAGAGGGGGAAGGGAGTGGAATCTTTTCATTCTTGCCTGTGCAGTTTATAAGCGGCAGAAGAAAAGGCAATTCCAGCACGGCCCCTTTGTTTCGGAACCTTTTCTGTGCCACCGTGAACATGCTCAACATGGAACTCGCACCCGCTTAACTGCATCAAAGTTCCTGGAGATAGGCACGTTTCCTCAAGCTCTATGTACCATTCTACCCTCTAACTCTCGCAGATCCCAAACCCCTTCCAAACATCCAGTAGCTAGATGTCCTAGAACAAGGAGCGTGTGCTGGCCCTCATCATGCCTCTAAGGTCTGTAAACTAGGCAAAACACACCAGTGACCCGCACTTTTCTCCTCCACCATACATAGAGCATCATCACATTCTCGCCAAGTGGCAGAGTCCAGCCTTACAGGGCAGCGATCCCAGCTGCACCTCGGACTGAGAGATGTGCCAGGAGGGAAAGCATTTGTTGACTTTCCCTCGTCCCTGTAAAACCTGATACTCGCAGAGCAGTCACTTTCACATCCCTTCAGTGTCGCCGAGTTCAAGCAGCTAGAGCTCACAGAGACGGAAGTGTCAGGACTAGAGAAGTGCCAAAAGTACCCTATTGTTCTAGCAGCAGTAACAATTGTGCACAGCAGACTGCGGCTCTGCAGCTTCCTTCTCACACAGAATTGCCATGCCATTGTTGGCTCTCGCAGCTCCGTGGCGAGCTGCTCTCGTGGCAAAAAGAACTAGAACAAAAAGCCAGTGCTGAGCTGCCCCTTGGCCTTGACGCAAGTAAGCCAAACTCATGGGTGCACTCTGTTCTTCCCTTCGTCGCTGCATCTAAGCTCGCGATCCTTGCGTCTCGGAGCCGAAAGCAAAGTGCAATTGTTTCCACAAAGGGCTGGAAGAAGAAGAGGTAGCAGCACAAGCAGCTGTCATTGAACTTCCTCCTTCCAACTGCTAACGTGAATTCGGCAGGCAGGCCAGTGGCAGCCACAGGGGCTCCGTCTCAGCCGGCAAGGAAAGCTGCAGCGTGTGGGGAACGAATCCCCGCCGGCCTCCTGCCCCAGGCCGTCCCCCGGGAGCTGCCGTGCTCCAGGCCCTGACTGTCACCTGCACACCTAAGGACCCGGAGCCGGTGTTACACACCACGGCTGGGCCTGGGACAGAGACATGAGTGGCCACACAAGTGGCCATGGCACTGTCTGCATGCCGTCCCTGCTGCTTCTCCCCCAGCCACTGCCGGGGCACTACCTCCGAGCCACCCACTCCTAAAGCCAAGGGCCCACTGGGACACTGTGCAGGGGCTCCTGGAAGCCAGCAGCCACGGTGACACAGTGGGGGAGCACAGAATCCACGGTGCTTTGTGAGCCGGTGGCTCCCAGGAGAGCCTTTGTGATGCTGTGCAACCACATGGAAGCCTGGCTCCACTGTGACACCACAGCAGCTCAGGAAACCCAGGACAGCCTTTGTGACGTGCGGCAACTCCATGCAAGCCTGGCTCCACTGTGACGCCACAGAAGCTCAGGGCACCCAGGAGAGTCATTGTGATGCTGTGCAACTAGACGGAAGCCTGGCTCCGCTGTGGCACCACAGAAGCTCAGGGAACCCAGGAGAGCCTTAATGATGCTGTGCAACTACACGGTTCCCTCGCTCCACTGTGACACCACAGAAGCTCAGGGAGCCCTGGAGACGGTGGTGATGCTAGGGAAGCTGACGGAAGCCTGGCTACCGCTGTGACACCAGGGAAACTCAGGGAGCCCTGGAGACCGTGAGGATGCTAGGCAAGCTGACGGAAGCCTGGCTACCACTGTGACTCTATGGAACCTGCTGGAACCGAGGGGCCATACTGACACTGTGGGGCCTTTGGAAGCAACGAGACCCTGATGGGAACACAGCGGATGCTTAATCCTGGCAGGAACCTGCTCTAGTTGGGCTCCTCTCTCCTGGCTTGCACAGGTGCTGCTAGGATCTCGCTCCGGGACTGCCTTGCCACAGGCTCCCAGCTTCCTTTGGGAATGGCTCTGCTCCAGGATGGCATGCCGCAGAAGATGCAGGTCGATTTTGTGCTCACACATGGCATGCAGGTGGACAATAAATCATGAGCCAGCCGCCCCTCAGCCCGTGTCCGGCTGTGTCATCGGGGCGGGGGAACTTTGGCAGCAGCCCCAGCCCTGCTCCTGCTCCTGCTCCTGGCTGGGCACGCAGCTGCTAAGGCACGGCTGTGTCCTGATATCCCCGCCTGCCCCCTCACCGCTGGACAAGATTTGGGCCACTTTGAAGCCGTGTTCGGGGTGAATTTGGCCGCTTCAGAGAAGGCAAAGGGACAATTTGAGAGTCTTTCTGGGGTGTCCCTGTGTTCGCGCCCAGCCCAAGTCTCCCCTTCTCTTGCTACTGCCTGCCCTGCCCCTACTGGTCCCTCATGTACCCCCCAAAACCTGCCGCGGACGGGACGGGACGGGACGGGACGGGACCCCAATAGCTGAGGTCCCAGGTTTGTGGAAAGGACTGCCACCCTTTCCCCAACCCCATGTCAAATCTCCTCTTGGCATGCCAGGTACTGCCGGAAAGTGGCACATCCTAACAGGACAGTTCTGGTTGTCTTGTATTTTGGAGGCGGGGATGCATTTCTTTTGAGATGAGCTTGTAGTTGCTCTCTTTGGCAAGGAAAGCAAGTTTGGAGCTGCACGTGAGGTGCCCTTAGTGATCGGAAAGGCTTTTCCCAGTAGGCAGTTCTCTGGATTAGAGCTGTGGAGCTTTTCATTGGGAATGCAAAGGCCAAGCTCTTGAGCAGTTTTTCCTGAGACCTTTAGTGTGTAAGCAGTCCCTGGTGCCGTCCTCTTTGGATCCTGGCTCTGGGAGACTGAAGGCTTCGCATGGTACCTAGAGCTGAGAAGGGAAGTGCTGATCTCAGGGCACGTGCTGCTAGTTTGAGGGGTGCAGTTCAAGTTGCAGGCAGCAAGAGCTTTCTCAGATGGAACTTTTGTGAGCTCTGTTTTTGCCAGATGTTTTCAAGTTGGTGGCGGCACTCTGCGAGGGTGAAAAGATTCTGTAGGGCAAAAGAGTTCGTGTTGTTCTTTGAGGGTGGTGCAAAGAAGAGTTTGCGCTTGGAAGGGGATGGTTAGGGAAATCTTTTTGTCCTGACGCCGCTGATTTGAGAGCGGGGACGTTTCCAGCTCCGCTCTGCCCTCGGAGTGCTTTCGAGCTGGGCCCGGCGCGTGTCCTTCTTTTGCAAGTCGGCGGCGCCACCGTCTGCTTGTTTTCATGAGCGCTGACAGTGCCCAGGAAAAAGCCAAGCGCTTTGCTGGCCCGGCCGCAGTGGTGCGGGAGCAGCTGGTGGGAGAGCTCCGCTGTGCATCCTGGCTCTCGGAGACTGACAGAGTGTGATCCTGCATGTAGAGGGGGAAGGGAGTGGAATCTTTTCATTCTTGCCTGTGCAGTTTATAAGCGGCAGAAGAAAAGGCAATTCCAGCACGGCCCCTTTCTTTCGGAACCTTTTCTGTGCCACCGTGAACATGCTCAACATGGAACTCGCACCCGCTTAACTGCATCAAAGTTCCTGGAGATAGGCACGTTTCCTCAAGCTCTATGTACCATTCTACCCTCTAACTCTCGCAGATCCCAAACCCCTTCCAAACATCCAGTAGCTAGATGTCCTAGAACAAGGAGCGTGTGCTGGCCCTCATCAGTGCCTCTAAGGTCTGTAAACTAGGCAAAACACACCAGCGACCCGCACTTTTCTCCTCCACCATACATAGAGCATCATCACATTCTCGCCAAGTGGCAGAGTCCAGCCTTACAGGGCAGCGATCCCAGCTGCACCTCGGACTGAGAGATGTGCCAGGAGGGAAAGCATTTGTTGACTTTCCCTCGTCCCTGTAAAACCTGATACTCGCAGAGCAGTCACTTTCACATCCCTTCAGTGTCGCCGAGTTCAAGCAGCTAGAGCTCACAGAGACGGAAGTGTCAGGACTAGAGAAGTGCCAAAAGTACCCTATTGTTCTAGCAGCAGTAACAATTGTGCACAGCAGACTGCGGCTCTGCAGCTTCCTTCTCACACAGAATTGCCATGCCATTGTTGGCTCTCGCAGCTCCGTGGCGAGCTGCTCTCGTGGCAAAAAGAACTAGAACAAAAAGCCAGTGCTGAGCTGCCCCTTGGCCTTGACGCAAGTAAGCCAAACTCATGGGTGCACTCTGTTCTTCCCTTCGTCGCTGCATCTAAGCTCGCGATCCTTGCGTCTCGGAGCCGAAAGCAAAGTGCAATTGTTTCCACAAAGGGCTGGAAGAAGAAGAGGTAGCAGCACAAGCAGCTGTCATTGAACTTCCTCCTTCCAACTGCTAACGTGAATTCGGCAGGCAGGCCAGTGGCAGCCACAGGGGCTCCGTCTCAGCCGGCAAGGAAAGCTGCAGCGTGTGGGGAACGAATCCCCGCCGGCCTCCTGCCCCAGGCCGTCCCCCGGGAGCTGCCGTGCTCCAGGCCCTGGCTGTCACCTGCACACCTAAGGACCCGGAGCCGGTGTTACACACCACGGCTGGGCCTGGGACAGAGACATGAGTGGCCACACAAGTGGCCATGGCACTGTCTGCATGCCGTCCCTGCTGCTTCTCCCCCAGCCACTGCCGGGGCACTACCTCCGAGCCACCCACTCCTAAAGCCAAGGGCCCACTGGGACACTGTGCAGGGGCTCCTGGAAGCCAGCAGCCACGGTGACACAGTGGGGGAGCACAGAATCCACGGTGCTTTGTGAGCCGGTGGCTCCCAGGAGAGCCTTTGTGATGCTGTGCAACCACATGGAAGCCTGGCTCCACTGTGACACCACAGCAGCTCAGGAAACCCAGGACAGCCTTTGTGACGTGCGGCAACTCCATGCAAGCCTGGCTCCACTGTGACGCCACAGAAGCTCAGGGCACCCAGGAGAGTCATTGTGATGCTGTGCAACTAGACGGAAGCCTGGCTCCGCTGTGGCACCACAGAAGCTCAGGGAACCCAGGAGAGCCTTAATGATGCTGTGCAACTACACGGTTCCCTCGCTCCACTGTGACACCACAGAAGCTCAGGGAGCCCTGGAGACGGTGGTGATGCTAGGGAAGCTGACGGAAGCCTGGCTACCGCTGTGACACCAGGGAAACTCAGGGAGCCCTGGAGACCGTGAGGATGCTAGGCAAGCTGACGGAAGCCTGGCTACCACTGTGACTCTATGGAACCTGCTGGAACCGAGGGGCCATACTGACACTGTGGGGCCTTTGGAAGCAACGAGACCCTGATGGGAACACAGCGGATGCTTAATCCTGGCAGGAACCTGCTCTAGTTGGGCTCCTCTCTCCTGGCTTGCACAGGTGCTGCTAGGATCTCGCTCCGGGACTGCCTTGCCACAGGCTCCCAGCTTCCTTTGGGAATGGCTCTGCTCCAGGATGGCATGCCGCAGAAGATGCAGGTCGATTTTGTGCTCACACATGGCATGCAGGTGGACAATAAATCATGAGCCAGCCGCCCCTCAGCCCGTGTCCGGCTGTGTCATCGGGGCGGGGGAACTTTGGCAGCAGCCCCAGCCCTGCTCCTGCTCCTGCTCCTGGCTGGGCACGCAGCTGCTAAGGCACGGCTGTGTCCTGATATCCCCGCCTGCCCCCTCACCGCTGGACAAGATTTGGGCCACTTTGAAGCCGTGTTCGGGGTGAATTTGGCCGCTTCAGAGAAGGCAAAGGGACAATTTGAGAGTCTTTCTGGGGTGTCCCTGTGTTCGCGCCCAGCCCAAGTCTCCCCTTCTCTTGCTACTGCCTGCCCTGACCCTACTGGTCCCTCATGTACCCCCCAAAACCTGCCGCGGACGGGACGGGACGGGACGGGACGGGACCCCAATAGCTGAGGTCCCAGGTTTGTGGAAAGGACTGCCACCCTTTCCCCAGCCCCATGTCAAATCTCCTCTTGGCATGCCCGGTACTGCCGGAAAGTGGCGCATCCTAACAGGACAGTTCTGGTTGTCTTGTATTTTGGAGGCGGGGATGCATTTCTTTTGAGATGAGCTTGTAGTTGCTCTCTTTGGCAAGGAAAGCAAGTTTGGAGCTGCACGTGAGGTGCCCTTAGTGATCGGAAAGGCTTTTCCCAGTAGGCAGTTCTCTGGATTAGAGCTGTGGAGCTTTTCATTGGGAATGCAAAGGCCAAGCTCTTGAGCAGTTTTTCCTGAGACCTTTAGTGTGTAAGCAGTCCCTGGTGCCGTCCTCTTTGGATCCTGGCTCTGGGAGACTGAAGGCTTCGCATGGTACCTAGAGCTGAGAAGGGAAGTGCTGATCTCAGGGCACGTGCTGCTAGTTTGAGGGGTGCAGTTCAAGTTGCAGGCAGCAAGAGCTTTCTCAGATGGAACTTTTGTGAGCTCTGTTTTTGCCAGATGTTTTCAAGTTGGTGGCGGCACTCTGCGAGGGTGAAAAGATTCTGTAGGGCAAAAGAGTTCGTGTTGTTCTTTGAGGGTGGTGCAAAGAAGAGTTTGCGCTTGGAAGGGGACGGTTAGGGAAATCTTTTTGTCCTGACGCCGCTGATTTGAGAGCGGGGACGTTTCCAGCTCCGCTCTGCCCTCGGAGTGCTTTCGAGCTGGGCCCCGGCGCGTGTCCTTCTTTTGCAAGTCGGCGGCGCCACCGTCTGCTTGTTTTCATGAGCGCTGACAGTGCCCAGGAAAAAGCCAAGCGCTTTGCTGGCCCGGCCGCAGTGGTGCGGGAGCAGCTGGTGGGAGAGCTCCGCTGTGCATCCTGGCTCTCGGAGACTGACAGAGTGTGATCCTGCATGTAGAGGGGGAAGGGAGTGGAATCTTTTCATTCTTGCCTGTGCAGTTTATAAGCGGCAGAAGAAAAGGCAATTCCAGCACGGCCCCTTTCTTTCGGAACCTTTTCTGTGCCACCGTGAACATGCTCAACATGGAACTCGCACCCGCTTAACTGCATCAAAGTTCCTGGAGACAGGCACGTTTCTTCAAGCTCTATGTACCATTCTACCCTCTAACTCTCGCAGATCCCAAACCCCTTCCAAACATCCAGTAGCTAGATGTCCTAGAACAAGAAGCGTGTGCTGGCCCTCATAGTGCCTCTAAGGTCTGTAAACTAGGCCAAACACACCAGCGACCCGCACTTTTCTCCTCCACCATACATAGAGCATCATCACATTCTCGCCAAGTGGCAGAGTCCAGCCTTACAGGGCAGCGATCCCAGCTGCACCTCGGACTGAGAGATGTGCCAGGAGGGAAAGCATTTGTTGACTTTCCCTCGTCCCTGTAAAACCTGATACTCGCAGAGCAGTCACTTTCACATCCCTTCAGTGTCGCCGAGTTCAAGCAGCTAGAGCTCACAGAGACGGAAGTGTCAGGACTAGAGAAGTGCCAAAAGTACCCTATTGTTCTAGCAGCAGTAACAATTGTGCACAGCAGACTGCGGCTCTGCAGCTTCCTTCTCACACAGAATTGCCATGCCATTGTTGGCTCTCGCAGCTCCGTGGCGAGCTGCTCTCGTGGCAAAAAGAACTAGAACAAAAAGCCAGTGCTGAGCTGCCCCTTGGCCTTGACGCAAGTAAGCCAAACTCATGGGTGCACTCTGTTCTTCCCTTCGTCGCTGCATCTAAGCTCACGATCCTTGCGTCTCGGAGCCGAAAGCAAAGTGCAATTGTTTCCACAAAGGGCTGGAAGAAGAAGAGGTAGCAGCACAAGCAGCTGTCATTGAACTTCCTCCTTCCAACTGCTAACGTGAATTTGGCAGGCAGGTGAGTGGCAGCCATGCTCCTCTCTCAGCTAGTACGCTGAGCACATAAGCCCGGTGCTTTGCGCCTTCGTTCTTCCCCTTTTCTACCATGTCGCGGTTTCATTCTGCCAGAGGAGAACAGTCTACTTCTTCCACAGAACGCTGTGCCGGCAACGAAGGACTCCAGCATACTTCTTCTGCTGAAACACTCCTGTGCCCTACACTTTCCTGCTCAGCGCTACGTACCGCCACATTCTGCCTCTCTTGTAATCCGAATGTAAACGGAAAACATTTCGGCTACGTCTCGCACAGAGAACAGTGCCAGGACAACAGGCTTGGCTGGAGCTTGCCCCTGAAACTCGTGGGAACATGTATTTGTACTACATGCCAGAGGCAGTCCTCTTTCCTTGACAACCTGCACAGCGCCGTCAGATCGCCGCGCTCTCTGCACGTTCCTTCTCAGTTAGAAGTACCACATTACGGCCTTGCCAGAGCCAAAGATCCGCATAGAGGTCTCGCACAGAAAAATGTACCGGGACTAAAACATTTTTCACTACCCCTTCTCGTCACCCAGACTGTCATGCTCTGTAAAAATCTTCGGCACTGAAAAGTTAAGCCAGCAAGTGCTTCTCTCCTGGCATATTTGGCTGAGGGAGAGCTAGACAGAGACAGGGTCATAAGCGGCAAGGTCCGAGCAACTTTATCCTCCTCACACATCTGTGCATGCGAGATGTAGCCAGAAACTTCTGGGTTTAGATTCTGACTGCAAGCGGGACACAGAATGTGACAGTGCGAATACCTGAGAAGGAAAGCACGTAGCATTGGCATGTTTTGACAGAAGCAGTTTGTCTGTGCGAGAAGGAGAGGGACATATGGGACTCCGGCAAGCTGACAATACACTCAGCTAAGAAGCAAAGTGCATAGCTTCAGTGCATGCTCTGAAGGGGAAAGGCTGCAAGGAAAAGGCAAGGCAAGGTCAGTGAGAGCTTTCTGTCCTGGCACATTTAGCAGTTTGAAGTGGAACCGCTGTTTGGTTTCGCTAAGGACTCTGCGAGACTGAGAGCATGTTCTTTTACATGTAGCTGAGAAGGAAAGTGAGAATGACCCATACGTCTGGCAGAGTTTGTAGGCTGCAAGGGGAAGGTGAAGGCCAGGCCTGGCTTTTGGCTGTGGGACTTGTTTCAAAGGAGCTGCTGGATGTTTTAAGCTTTTTGGGGTCTGCGAGTGTGAAAGAAAGACTAAGGTGGCACCTAATAAAACTAATGATTGTGGATCATCAGGTTGAATCCTCTAATCCTAACCCTAGCTTTAACCCTAATCCAAACCTAACCTTAACCCTAACCCTTACCTTCACCCTGACCCCTAACCCTAACCCTTACTCCTAACCCTGACCCCTGACCCTGCTACCGGATCCTAACCTGTCCTCATGGGCTGGCAGGGGCCAAATGAAACAAGGCTGTGGGGGTTCCTGAGGCTCCGGAGGCACCGCTGCCTGGTGCTGTTGCCAGAGTTAATGCCAATGGCAAATGCAAAGGTGGCAAGGAGAAGAGGGGCTGGCGGGGAGGTGGTCCGGCAGGGCCCAGGAGCAGGGCAGGCTTTGCTTGGGGCTGAAAGCAGGGTTGGAGGGCCAAGGGGGGGCGGCCATGCAAAGTCCCTTTCAAGTGTCGATGCGAGCGGCCTGCTGGCACCGCTCAGCACAGGGCATTGCAGCGCTTGCAGGACCGCATGTGGGTGCAGCGCTGGCCACACGTGCGGGCCAGTCGGGGGAGGCAGCGTGGGAAGGGCTCGGGCCAGGCGTGAGGGCGGCGCGGCGCTGGCCGTCAGGTGACTGAGTGGGGCAGGGCTAGAAGGCGTGAGTATGCCAGGGCTTGGCTTCCTGGCTGACATGAAATGCACCTTTGGGTTTTTAAGCAGTGCAAGAGAGGAGATAGGGAGGTCTCTCTCGAGAAGAGACTTTCAGATTCTGACGTCTTTTGGAGGGTGGGAGTTTACTGCGGAGCTTGCTCCCCACCATATTTCACCTCCCCCCACCCCAGATGGGCTCCCGGGATACTTTGGTGGGACACAGAATCTGACCAGTGGGATTCAGATGTTGCCACCGTTTCAGGTTCCCCTCAAATTGTTGAATTAACAGCTGTTGTGCAAGCCTTTCAGCGATGGCCTATTCTTTTTAATTTAATTACAGATTCTGCTTATGTTGCAGGGATCGTTGAGAGAGCTGAAGCTGCTGTACTGAAGGAAGTGTCTAATGCAGAATTGTTTCAATGGTTTTCAACTTGTTTTTCTTCTAGATTCTAGGCAACGCCCTTACTTTGCATTGCATGTTCGTGCTCACACTATTTTGCCCAGTTTTATCGCAGAAGGAAATCACCAGGCAGACTTACTTACTTTACCTGTTCAAGTATAGCCTGACTGATTTGCTCAGGCAAAACTTAGCCATTTTTTTTCATAAAAATGCTGCCGCGCTGGCACGCACTTTTGATTTGACTAATCGCCAAGCCTCTAGCATTGTTGCTGTATGCCCTGACTGCCAGAGGCACTCCTTTCCCTCCGTTGCGGGAGGTGTTAACCCTAGAGGACTCCAAAGCCTTCAATTATGGCAGATGGACGTCACTCATTTTTCAGAATCTGGTCGACTTAAATACATCCACTCCTCCATAGACACCTTTTCAGGTGCTTTTTTTGCATCCTGTTATACAGGAGAGGCAGCAAAAGATGTTTGCCACCACTTTGCGAGTGCTTTTGCAATACTAGGCATTCCCTGGCAAATCAAAACTGACAATGGCCCAGCATATACTTCCCAGAGTGTTGCCAATTTTCTTGCCCTATGGGGAGTAACGCATTTCACGGGGATTCCCCATTCTCTGACGGGCCAATCTATAATTGAAAGAGCCCATGCTTCACTTAAGCGTCTTTTGCTACAACAGAAAGGGGAATGGGGAACACCACCCTAGCTGAGCGATTACAGAAAACGTTGTATGTTTTCAATTTTTTAAATTGCTCATTAGTGGATCCTAACCCTCCAATTGTAAGGCACTTTAGCAATAATTCTCAATTAGAATGCAAACAAAAGGCCCCAGTGCTCATTAGAGATCCAGAATCAGGTAAGGTTCTGGGACCATACCCCCTTGTCGCATGGGGAAGAGGTTATGCTTGTGTCTCCACAGAAAACGGTCTGAGGTGGATCCCAGCAAAGAACGTGAGACCATTCCAAGAATCTGTGAACATCTCTCTTACATCGGACCCTGACCACCCTTGCTCTGGTGCTTCATCCCCAGCTTTGCTTCCTTAGACCATTGAGCCCTCCTCTACCGAGACCTCACAGCCACCCAAACCAACTTCTACCTGACCCAAGAGGGTTTGTGGACCTCACATCACTCCATGAACAGCAAGGTCGAATTGATCCACAGGTAGCAGAATCCTTAATTGCAGAGCAAGTCTCCCTTCGCGAGTGGCAGCAGGAACAGCTCGACAGGAGACTTGACTTTGAATGTAATCCAATCCCTTGCTTTATTTCTGTGGACTGTTCTCACTCGGCGTGGACTTTGTGCTTGTGCCAACAGTGCCATAGAAAGTGGTACTGTGCATCGGGTCGGTGCCGTTCTGAGTGCCCCCGGTGCAATCCTTTACGATATTCTTACAGTGATTGTATTGTTTTAAAATTTGCATGTGCACAAAATTATGGCTTGCCCCCGCATTGGTATTTTTGGGAACAAAACTGGCCTCCTTGAGCTGATCCTTCTTATAGGATTTGGCCTAGACCAAGGGGATATGGCAGTGATGCCACCCCTTCCAGAAGGTAATGTCTGGCTCACGTTAGCCCAAGCCTTAAATGAATCAACATTGTGTATCTCTGTGTCTATCCCCAGTAACCCTTTTCAGACTTGTTTAGTAGCTATGCCTTTAGAAGAAAATGAGTGGGATAACTTGTTAAATTTAACTGTCCAAAGAAATTGCACTGCCCCAGGCCATCGTAAGCCAATGTGGTGGTGCAAAACAAGTTACCGTAAACATAGCAGCCTACCAGCTGGATGTTTTTTTGACAATACCACTGGTCAAGGGATGGGAAAAATTCACGAGTTTGCCGCTCTTCCCCTACAGCCTCAAGAACTAGGTATTTTAGGCTCCACACAGTCCTTTTTGTGCTTTTTCCTAAATTATACTGGTGGGTTCAATATCAATGAAACTGGCATCGATGTTTCCGGTACAAGTATTTACAGTAATACCTCCACTTGGTGCAATCACACTGCACCGCAGCAGGTCACCCCAGGAACAGATGCTATAGGGTTGTTAGAGAACATACTCTTAATATGCAGAAACAGAGCCTGGAAAGGGATACTGGGGAAGGCAATAGGAGGCCCTTGCACTTTTGGGTGATTAACCATGCTTCATCCTTCATGGGTGAATTTGACATCTTTGAAAAACCAAATACAAACAAAATGTAGCGCACATGTGTATGCTGCAGATTGTAACGATGCTGTAGAGTCATGGAGCACAGGAATGGGAATTATTGCTTCAATGATCCCCTCTATTGGAATGGCACATGCCTTAGCCACTTTAAATAAGCTTGGCTGTTGGCTGGCAAAACAAACCAATGCTACTAGCTCTGCTTTATCAGGCTTATTGATGGATGTTGATAGTGTAAGACATGCAACGCTGCAGAATAGAGCTGCAATTGATTTTTTGCTTTTAGCGCATGGACATGGTTGTGAAGAGTTCGAAGGCCTATGCTGCATGAATTTGTCTGATCATTCTCAGTCTATTCATGCCAGCGTTCAAGCCCTCCAAAAGCAGTGTCACTAAATTGAAAGTTGTTAGCGATGGAGATTGGTTTGAGCAACTGTTTGGAAGGTGGGGGCTTACTGGCTGGCTTAGAAGATTGTTAGAAATAGGAATTTATGGTTTTGGTATGTTGCTGCTTTTAATGATTTGCTTGCCTTGTTTTTTGCAGTGTATTCAAAAGTTGTTAGACAAGTCTATGAAAAGAATTTTAATAGTCCAACAGAAAGGGGGAGATGTAGAGAGGCAGTTGGGAAGCCGAGCAGAAAGTACCACAGGTATGGACATCTGACCTTAGTGGGCCAGAAGCCATGGGAGCTGCAAACAGGTCTTTGAAGGATCGAGTAAAAGGAACGTCATATATTACACTGTGCTCTGCTTTAGAGAAATCATGCAAGACAATAGTTAATTAATGTTGCTAGGAAACATAAATGTTGCGTTCTTTACTAAGGTAATGGAAAGTTTTGTTTAAAGGCTATAAGGGTATATAAGCCATGCTGTAGAAATAATAAAATGGACTTTTGCTTGCATCAAGCTGTGTCCCGTCTCTCAGTCGTCGCAGACACTCACAGCAAGGCTGGGCACAGACTGACAGGTGTCACTGCTCCTCTGCCAGGGGAGTCTGCTCCCATTCCGGCACCCCATGGCCTGAGCATAACAGTGTCCAAGACTGCAGCTCCGATGAGCTGGCACAAAGGAGTAGTCCTTAACTACAGACAGATGAAAGCCAGTTCAGTTCAACACTGAAAGAAGAAAACTGGGCAATTTAAAAAGCTGAGCTTCCAGGTATGGATGCTGAAAAAGCTTCAGCAGAGAATTTCTTCAGCTCTCTGCAGCATTTTGTGAGAGCTCTGTGTATCCCATGCAAGTAACTCAAAACAATGTTACAGTTTTGTAAACTTCTTGCACCTGCAGGTGGTTTTGCAGGATTGTTACGGTTCTGACTAGAAAAACATTTAGAGATGGGTGTCTTAGAACTTGACCAATCCCCTCAAGGGGTGGATAGTCAAAAAACCAATTACCTTATGCCATTTAACACACTTTTGCAAACTAATATATAAAAGCCTTCAGAAAGATTACTAAATCGCTTCCATTTATCCCTGAGCCTGGATTCTTGTGTCGTTTCTCTACTCGTCCGCAGTGAGAACAGCGACATCCAGGTTTTTCTTAAACTTTTAAATCCATGTCAGAGTAGCATTTAGTTTTGTTTTCTGTGGCTTTGTCGAGACTGACATAACAGCACACACTTGCTGTAATCCAAAGCCGTAAGAGTTTTTTTATTTTCTCTACTGCTATTCTTATACCTCTTCACAATTGCTATTGCTTATTGAGATTGACTGCTTAGCAAACAATGACAAGGCTGTCTAACAAACTGTTGTGGTGGTCAACAGCTGGCCTGAAGGCATCACAATAATAATTAATCCCATTTTATTACTCCCTGTCTTATAACTGAAATAATTGAGACATAACTGAAATTACATAAGTACCATGACCGGTAGGTTATGTAACCTGACCAGTATCGACTGTTGGAGAGCAGGTCCAGGCTGCTGGGGATGCAAGCAGCTATTGGCTGGTTGGCTGGGTGGCAACTCATTCAGCCAATAGGGATCGACCGGGCGGACCTTCAACCCTATATAAGTAAAGGAGGACTCAATAAAGTTGGCTGTTGTGCATGATCCACGGTGTGTCATGTCGCATTCCTGCCTCCGAGATCAAGGCGACAACAAACAATGACCATTCAAGCAAAAAAACAATTAGCTATACAAGCAAAAGTATAGTTGCTACATATTATCCGCAAGTTCATCCTTGTACACACATAATGTCCCATAACAAGAACATCTTCTCCTTGTGTCCAGAACATCTTCTTGGCCTTTTCTGTGGGTTTCACGGAAGCTGCAAAATTTCCACTGTAAAATTCTCACGGGTAAATTCTGACAGTTTTTAGGTCTGACTCTGTGAGGCTTTCAGACCAGCTGTCAGCCTCATCAGGTCCCCCTTTTTGTTTTTGTATTACAAAGGCAGCGTTTATTGACTTTTGCAGGGCCCTTTGCAAAAAAAATAAGCATGACGCAATGAGCAGGAGGCAAAAAATAACCAATAGGATCAGGCATCCAATTTTAAGTAGATTTTTGATCCATCCCGCAATTTGCCAATTGCCAAACAAACTAGAAAACCAATCAGATTCTGATTCTTCACACAACTTTGACACACTTGTTTGTAATTCTTTAATGTGAGCATGAATAGATTTTGAATGATCAGACAAATTCATACAATACATTCCATCAAAATCTTCACATCCATGTCTGTGTGCTAGGAACAAAAAATCAATAGCAGCTCTATTTTGCAGTGTAGCATGCCTTACTGAACCAACATCTGTTAATAATTGGGCTAAAGCAAGCGAAGTCGTGTTAATTTGCCAAGCTAACCAACATCCTAACTTGTTTAACAGTCGCAGTGCTTTAGCAGCTGCTATTTGTGGAGAAAGGAAGGAAACAGACCATTGAGTACCTGGTGGCCAAAATTTGGTGCTGTCATCACAATCAGGGGCAAATGCATGGGTACTGCATTTTCCCCTCCGTGGTTTATGCTGTAAAATCATAGATGTGTTAGGTATTAACAGTGAGAGTCATCCTAAGCTGCAAGGATCTCCCTTGGTGTGTGATGGAATTGCAGCCCATGCTGGGTCTCCGCAAATGAAAAACACCCCTGGTGGCAAAGCTAGAGGAACAGCAGTAGAGTGTGAAACACGTGGCGAACTGTAATTGCACCAGGCACTTTAATTTGCAAATATGGATTGGTTAGGAGAAACATACCATAATTTGGACTGATTAAATCCAGAGTAATTATCACAAAGGTCCATTTTCACGGATCCTAAAAGCTCTGTTTCTTGCAGCTCAAGAGTTGCACGGGGAAGGTATGAAACCCATTGATCCCAAGCATCAGCATGATTGCGTAATTGTAGAAGCTTAGTAACTGTCCTAGGGGCTTTGGCCAGTCATCTATAGGCAAGCCAACAAAGAAGGCAGAAGAAAGATTGTCAGGAGTAGCAGTGGCTAAGCACAGAGTATCTTGCCCTGTTGCATTGGCTAGGGTAACTCACACGTTGGTTCTCGGCTGACTAACAGGCCAAGCAAAAATAGCAGGCACTAAGCTCAGCAAAACTGACAAGTACCATATTGGCACCTGCATTTTTCTGTTATTTGTTGCCATTTGCACTCCAGTACATTCCAATGCAAGCCAATACCCCTTGATCACAAGGATATACAGTGCAATACAGTCCTCCCTGGCCACCGGTGCCCGATGCTTTCTCTAGTTGGAGGTCGCTCGAACTACACTGCCAAGGTCATCAACCTGAGTTGCTGTTACCCTCAGGATCTGGCCGAACAGGCGGTGGGATATTCTGCTGCAAATCAGGACACACATGCCTTGCTGGCACCCACCGTGGTCCAGTATCTGTGGAAACACAAGCGTATCCACGCCCCCAAGTGACAAGGTCCCAGGGGCCTTGCCACCGGCTGGTAAGCAAATTTGTTACCCATACTTTAGCTCGAGGCAAATGTGTTTCACTGGTGGACTGCAAGTAATAAAAATGATTTAAAATTGAGGGATTGTTTGAATGAGCTGGTATGGCCAAGTGATTTATGGTATATACAGCTTTCAAAAGTCTGGACTGTGGGGTTTCCCCTTGCATTCTCCCCTTTTGTTTTTCTAAAACAGTTTTAAGTGTGTGATGAGCACGTTCAACAACAGCCTGACCAGTGGGAGAATGAGGAATACCAAATTTGTGAGAGATACCCCACAGACGTAAAAAATTCCTAACTTTCTGATAGGCGCAGGCTGGCCCATTGTCAGTTTTTACACAGGCAGGTATGCCTAAAGCAGCAGAGGCTTGCTGCCAGTGCAAAATTACATCATGGGCCTTTTCTCCAACATGAGCAGAAGCCCGTATAACACAGGAAAAGGTGTCAATAGATGCATGTACATATTTAAAACGACTGAATTCTGAAATGTGTGTAACATCAGTCTGCCAAAGCTGTAGGGCCAAAAGACCACAGGGATTTACTCCTAAGGGTAAAGGTCCGCTAAAGTTATGACAATCTGGGCAAGCACTAACAATAGCACAAGCTTCTGTAGGTGTTAGCGAAAACTGTTTACACGATGTGCGCGCATTTTGATGAAAAAGGTATGAGATGTTTTAGCCTGGGCTAGTTTATCTGGCTGAGGAACTGCCTAAACAGGATTAGCTAATGCATCAGCACGGGCATTACCTTCTGCAAGAAATCCTGGTAGGTTTGTATGGCTTCTAATGCGCAAAACATAAAAAGGAAAAGTACATTGCAAAACAGCTGTCCATAAAGCCTTTAGCAAAAGAAACAAATCAGCATTATTAACTTCTTTCAAAAGGGAACAATCTACTTGTTGTACAACATCTGCAACATAAGCTGAATAAACAATTAGGTTAAAAGGTTCATTAAAATGATGAAAGGCCATAGTTACTGCTTTCAATTCGACTAATTGTGCGGATCCAGTACCCTGACCCTGCAAAGTCTGCCATCTGTCCTCATTTTTCTAGGTAACAATTGCTTTCCCCGTTTCTCCTGACCCATCTGTAAATACTGTAGGCCCATCTACAGGAGTACGACTTAATTTAGGTTTTGCTGATAATGGGGTGGTATTCAGTGATTGTAGTAGTTTGTGTCTGGGAAAATGGTAATCAATTTGTCCTGTGTAGCTCTGCAAAGCAGAACTATTGGCCAAGGACCATTCAAAATAATCTTGCTGAATAGGAATAGTAAATTTAGCAGGATCTTTGGCAGCAATTTGTAGGCATCGGTGTCGACATTTAATAATTATCTGAGCAATCAATTCAAAAATTGTAGTGACTGTTTTTCTAGGCTTGTGAGGTAAAAACGTCCATTTTAGAATATGCAATGGGTTAGGGGACCAATGATCAGACTATTGTGCAATAATACCTGTTGGATGAAATTCTGGAATTACAACAAAAACAACATCAATGTCAGGGTCCACACGGTACACATGGTGATTGGAAATAGTTTGTTGCACCTTATCTAAGGCTTGTTGAGCTTCAGGGGTAATCTGTCTTGGTGAATTTAAATCTGAATCCCTTGCTGATATATTAAACAAAGGAGAAAGTTGTGCAGTGGTGAGTACTAAAAAGGGACGCAGCCAACTAATGGTTCCTAACAATTTCTGTGCATCATTTAGAGTACGTACTGTAGTGTCAAATTGAACAGATTGAGGACATATGGTACATTCAAATATTTTTAATCCCAAATATTTGCAGGGTGCTTCTGTTTGGATTTTTTCAGGTTCAATCTGTAATCCATATTTGTGCAGAGCCTTTAAAAGCTCTGGCTGTATGTTTTGCAAATCCTGTTTGCAAGGAGATGCTATCAGTATATCATCCATATAGTGATAGCAATAAGTGTTAGGGAATTGTTCTCTGATAGGTGATAGAGCTTGGGCCACATACATTTGACAAATAGTTGGACTGTTTTTCATACCTTGTGGTAAAACTTTCCATTGATATCGTTTTACAGGTTTAGCATTGTTAACAGCTGGTACTGAAAATGCAAATTTTAGTCTATCATCAGGATGTAAGGGAATTGTAAAGAAGCAATCTTTCAAATCAACAACTAAAATGTCCCATGTTGCAGGAATCATAGTAGGAGATGGCATGCCTGGTTGCAGTGCACCCATACTTTCCATGACTGCATTAATGTGTCTCAGATCATGCACTCATCTCCATTTGCCTGATTTCTTTTGAATCACAAACACAGGAGTGTTCCAAGGGCTGACAGATGGCTCTATGTGCCCTTCTGATAACTGCTCTTCAACTACATTGTTCAGGGTGTCAAGTTTCTGTTGTGTTACAGGCCATTGTGCCTGCCACAAGGGACGGTCAGTTAACCATCGCAAGGGTGTTACTGGGTGGCAATTGCCCTGCTGCACAGTGACCCCTAATAAAAAATTTGTGCCAATTGTAACTCCCCAAGTGGCCAAAACATCACGTCCCCATAAATTTAGAGGCGCAGCAGTCACATATGGGCGAACTGTAGCAACCTGGTTGTCTGGATTTTTTTATGAGCATGAAATGTGTACTTAAAGAACATTGTGTCGTTCCCCCAAGACCTGCAATTGAATTTCCCACTGCAGTGACAGGCTATGAGTTTGGCCAGTCGTGAAGTGAAATCACTGCAATGTCTGCTCCCGTATCAATCAGTCCTTTGATCTTAACAGTCTGTGGCTGTGCCCTTTTCAGTGTTAGCTCACAAATCAGTTGCGTTCTCTGCTCGGAAAGTTGTTGAGTCCAAAAAACCTGAGGCGCACCGGTAGAACCAAAGCCTTGGTCTCCTCTCTCTTTAAGTCCTGTCCTGGGAACACAAGACTTGAAAGGTACAAGTTGAGCAATACGAGTATGAGCAGGTATGACTGCAGGAGGAGTGGGTGTAGAAACCATAGCACATATTTGTCTTCTAAAGTCTGCATCAATTACTCCCGGATGCACAAAAGTCCCTTGCAAAGTAGCACTTGATCTTCCTATTAGCAAAGCACTTAAGTTTTGCCCAAAAGTTCCATGTGCATCCAAAGGCACTTTGTGAACTGCAGGAGAGTCTATGATTACTGTGTCGGGGGTGCAAACAGCCACCCCTGCTGAGCCTTCTGTTCCGCCGACAAAGCCCGTCACATAAACCTGTGCTGGGCGCAGCGGTTCCCGGGGAAGCATTTTTGTCTGCATGCACTATCCCCTCGCGTTCCATTGGTAGTTTCCCTGTTTCTTAAGAGGCTGTCCATTGGCATGGAAACGAGATTTACATTGTTTCGCATAATGTCCCAGTTTACCACATTGGTTACACAAAACTGCTTTGGGGGCTGCTTTGTTATTGTTAGCTGCTTGGGACGAAGCTCTGTGTGGGCACTGAGATTTAAAATGGCCTGGCTGTCCACAACTGTCTCAATTATGTGTCATTTTAACAGCTGCTGCAACAGCCATAGTAACACTTAATTAGCATAGCCATTTGATGTGGTGCAGTTCCTATTTTGGCACATGCATTAATCATATCCTGCAATGCGGAGGCGAAAGAACGGGACATCACACAGCGATCAATATGATCATGTGAAGCCATTTATTATTTGAAGAATATACACTTATATAGCATTTTTAGTTCTGAATACGTGATGATTCGAACGTCGTGCGGTCAAAAGAAGTATAATGATCGGATGCTTGCTACTGTTAGCATGTTGCGTCTAAACTTCTGATTGGACACTTGCTGTGACAGCTATTCACCATATTTCAATTTCTCACATCCTTTTTGTTCAGCATAATGTATCAATCTTGTTTGAACTAAACTATTGTTTCAGCAGTTCCTAAACTATAGTTCTTTCATATTGCTGAACTACCTTATTGTTTCAGCAATTCTTAAACTATATTTCTATTGTGCTGTGGTCAATACATCCTTATTTCATGTCCTTGGGTTGTTTCTCTTCTTTCTTCCGTGGTGTTATCAAAGATAGCGTATCCTTTACTCAGCTTGATTCAATGCTGGGAAAGCTGGGTTGTGCATTCCCAGTGTCCGTTCTCCTGCAAAAATTCCTCAACACTGCAATGAGGGCTTTTTCATAGGCAGTAAATCAATAGCTTTCCTACATTCCTCATTTGCATTGTCTTGTGCCATTTGCAAAATTAAAGTTTCTTTTACATTTACATCTACGATTTGTTTTTCTATCACCTCCTGAAGGCAGTCTAAAAAGGCTATAGAAGCCTCATTAGGGCTCTGTTTGATGGTTGTGTAGCTTTTTTCAGGAGCTGACATGCTCGCTACCTTAAACAGAGCTTGCAGAGCATGGTCACGGGACTGTGCTAGGATCAAAGTGTGCAGGTGAGCCTGTAGCTGAGGCTCCTGCACGAGGTGCAATCCCATTAATTGGGGTAAACCTGAGCCAAACAGAGGATCAGCTATTGGCAAACGCGTATTATTTAAAGCAGTTTCCTCACAAGAAGCTCTCTGCTCAGTCTCAAACACCTATACTGAACTGGAGTACAGAGCAATTTAGCAATCTGCTTTAAATCAAAAGGAATTAACTCTTCACTTGCTATAAATTTCAACATTTTTGTCACAGCAGGGGACTTCAAACCATAATTAGTAGCAAGCTGGCTTAGCTCGGATAATACCTGCCAGTTAAATGGAATATGCTGATCAGGCCCTTGACCCCTGCCTCTGACCTCTGGGAAGGCAGAGATTTCAGGGTCTTGTGGCTCTTTTGAATCTGGTGATTGCCAAATAATCTTAACATGCTCGGCTGCTTCAAAATCTCTATCAGATAATGCTTCGAGCCTTATCTCTCTCCAAAAAGCTGCAGGGTCTCGCATGCCCCGAGTTACAGATACGGGTTGCAAAGTTAAGGTATCTCTATAAAGCAAGCTATCATTTTGAATCCCTTGCACGGATTGTTTCGTGCCTTGCATAAAAGGATTAGTAGCAGCACACAGTGGAGGTGCAGCAGCAGGCAGTGGAAATGCTGATGGTACACTTTCATTCTCACCCTTTCCATCACTGTCACCCCACCTGGTGGGTGGTAAAGGTAGATCAAAGGGATTTGTAGGGATGGGGGGGAGAAGCAGAGCGAGAAGCAGGATTTGAAAAGGGAGGAGGCAAAGCCCTCCTCGGTTTGGGTATCGGAAACAATACAGATTTTTCCTCGCCAGCCTGCACCCCACCAACCCCTCCCACTGCAGTGTTCCCAGTCCCACCAGCATTATTTTTCTCTGTTCTCTCTGCTGTGCCAGCTGTAGCAGTGTCTTGTTCTTTTTTTCAGTTCTTTCAAAGTGTCTAAAACTAACCTCCATGTTGTCATAAATTCCTTAACAGAATCGTCTCCACGAGAGGCAAGGTCAAAAGTATGCCATCCCACTGCTTCCCATGTCTGAATACTAAAGGCATTGACACAAGTAGTTTCAATTCCTTGGCTTTTACACCAAAGTAACAGTCTTTGCAATGTTAGCTTATCATAATTTACGCCACGTCATTTTAACATTGACATCTAAATATTAACTATTGAATTTTCCTCTTGGGATGTGTTCCCATTCTGTTATCAACGGGCTCACCTTCAAAAGGTTGCAGTTCGATCTGGATCTTGGTAGCTCTCCCCGCTACTCTCTTTCCCGTTGGATCCACCTCCCCTGATCTCCGCTCTGGCTTCCTGCTCTCCAGGCAGGCTCTCTGGATCACGTCTCAGGGTCACCATATGTGGCTTTGTCGAGGTGAACATAAAAGCACGCACTTGTTTTAATCCAAAGTTGAGAGAGATAGAAAGATTTTTTATTTTCTCTACTGCTATTCTTATACCTCTTTACAATTGCTGCGGCTTACTGAGATTGGCTGCTTAGCAAACAATGACAAGGCTGTCTAACAAACAAAGACCATTCAGGCAATAAAACAATTAGCTATACGAGCAAAAGTATAGCTAGATGTTATCCACAACTTCTTCCTTGCACACTCTTAATGTCCCATAACAAGGACATCCTCTCCTTGTGTCCAGAACATCTTCTCTCACTGATTATCTTCTTGGCCTTTTCTGTGGGTTTCACTGAAGCTGCAAAATTTCACTGTAATATTCTCACGGGTAAATTCTGATCGGTTTCAGATCTGACTCTGTGAGGCCCCCGGACCAGCTGTCAGCCTCATCAGCAAACATCCAGCATCTCCTCCCATCAAATAGGCTCTAGAAGAAGAAGAAGAAGCTAGTGCCGGGCTGCACCTTCTTCGTGCTGCATGTCAGCCACACAAAACATGATTCTGCACTATGTACTTACCTTCACAGCTTTTTCTGCTATCATAGTTCTTGAATCTCGGAGTCTAAAGATAAACAGAACTGTTTCCACATAAGGGTCAGGTAGGAATATGTACGAGCACAGGTAGCTCTGGCGGACCTTCCCCCTTATGATTGATAACGTGAATTCGCCGGCAATCCATTGGCAATCACGCTCCTCTTGAAGTCTGTACAGTGTGCACACCATCACAGTGCTCTACAGTTTTGTTATCAGCCTTCTGAAACATCATGCTTTTTCTTCCTCTCGGAGTGCCAAGTGTCCACCTACTTCTCGCACAGAACACAATTGTGTACGAAAGGACATGAACAAGTTGGTCTATGCAAATTTGAAAATGTGTGACCTTACCTGAAGCCAAGCAGAAAATTTCAGAGCAGCAGAGTTCATATAACGCAATAGGAAAGAGCATTCCACTTGTGGAATGAATATTTGTTTCCACGCCTAAAGTGCATGGTTCGATTAAGCTCTTAGTCTTGGCACAGTTGTCTGTGCTAGATGTAGCCGAAAATTTTTTGGTTTAGGTTCAGACTGCAAGAGAAACAAATTGTAATTGTACATAGAACTGAGAAGTAAAATGCATGGCCCAGGCGTGTTTCGACAGTAGGAATGGGCTAGACTGCTGGTAGTGTTCTGTGTGAGAAGTAGATGGATGTTTCTCCTTCTGGGAGAAGGAAAGCGCGTGAAGTTGCATAAGGTGAAGAATGAAGCCACAGAGCACAGCGGTTGTGTTCGCAGCATACAGGCTGCAAAATGAGCACAGCTGCCACTGGCTTGCCTGGCAAATTCAGGTGATCAACCATAAGGGGAAATTCAACGAAAGCTACCTGTTCTGGCGCACGTTTCTATCTGAGCCCTAGTGGAAACCCGTTTAGCCTTAGGCTCTGATATACAGAGAACAGGATGGTAGATGCAGCAGAGAAGGAAAGTACATAGTACACGGTTGAGTTTGATGGTGCTTACATGTGCCAAGTGGAAGGTGCAGCAGAGCAGTGGCTTTTTCTTCCAGAGCTTTTCTATGGGAGCAGCTGCTGAATGTATAAAAGGGATCTGTGAGAGTAGAAAAATCTGACGGCATGTATATGTGAGAAAGAAGGTGCATAGCGCCAGTAGGCTGTGGGCACTTTAAAGGCTGCTAGGAGAAGGGTGTAATTTAAGTAACCTTCTGTACCTACACTTAGAGGTCTGTGAGATATAACTGGTTTGACTCTGTGACACTGAAAGTGTGTGAACGTGATTGCACTGTGCATATCAGTTTTCACAGGTAAGACGGAATATCAGGTAGACTGCTTCCTGTCCTGGCACATCTGTCAGTCTGAACTGCAGCTGGAAACACTTCAGTTTAGCCATGACACACTGAGAGAATGTGATGCTACCTAGTGTTGAGAAGGAAAGTGTTGCTCACTAGTGTATTTGTTTTAGTTTGCAGACTGCAAGGGGAAGATGAAGACCAGCACTGGTATCTTGTTCTAGGACCTTTTCTTTGCGAGCAGATGCTGGCTGTTTTGAAGAGGTTTGGGATCTGTGAGAGCGAGCAAGTTGGATGGTACATAGAGTTTGAGGGAAGGTCCATATCTCCAGAGAGTTTGATGCAGTTGAAGGTTGCATGTTGAGCCAGTAAGAAAGAGGTAATTTGAGAACGCATTCTGTTTGACACTTACTTCTCTGTGGAGATATAGTTGGCTGGAGTCTGTAACCCTGAACGTATGAAAGTGCATATCTCCAGGTTATGTGATGGAGTTGGATGGGTTCTCAGCTGACAGTGATTGTGAACCAGCTTTTGACTGGACTTTTGCAATTTTGTCCCTGGGATTCCAATGTGACTGCAAATAGCTGAGAAGGAACAGGGGTAGACAGATGCTGCGGTGTGCAGTTTGAAAGCTGGTTATCCAGCAAATGTTTCTTTCCTGGCACAGGAATTCTTCTTGCCCCTTGATTGTTGCATTTCTAATGGATAGTGAAGTTTCTTCTTATTGGCATCTTGAATCTCCCCTAGAGACCTCCAGGATTCGCTGCCTTTAACAAAAGTGGCAGTGCTGGGTATCACTTCTCTTACACAGCTTTAAAACTGCACAACATGCATTAGTATCAAGCTTTTTTCCCCCACTGCATGCACCTTTATATTTTTACTTCCTCACTGAGCCCAGCTTCCTCATTTTCTTCTGGAAAAAACAGACTGGGTTTCCCATTCACTTTGAAAGCTATCAACAACATGCAAACGGGGCTGTGGGTCTTTCCTATAAAACTAAATGTACTATCACTTTTTTTTACTTCAATCATGCAGAGTTCCTGAACCCAAACTATCTGTATCAAGAGGAAATATTGGTCCCAAATTGTGCCCGGTCAGAAAGCTGTTTCTGTCTGCATCTTGAATTCGCATCCTGTGAAAAGCAAGACATGCCCTGGAGTTGTGCACTTTCCTACTCAGTTTCATGTCCCATCACATTCCTTCACTTTTGCTGAGCCCAGCTTCAAAGCTTACTATGTCTAGCTGCCATACAAAAGCTCCAAAAACAAAAAGTAAGCGCTGGCCTTCGGTTTCCCATTGCAACTTATAAAGTGCAGCACACACAGGTCTATGGACGCCCGCGCACTGTCGGTCTCACAGAGCCCAGTTACAAAACTAGGGATGTTTAGCCTTTGGTCCTAGACAAAAAGTTCTAGAAAAAAGGGGCCGCTCTAGGATTCACTTTTCTTTTGCAGCCTATAAACTGCACAGACAACAATGAGACTATTCCTCTTCATCCGCAGCTCATATGCAGGATCACATTCTTTTATGTCTCCAAGAAGCAAGATGGACAGAGGAGCTCTCCCACGAGCTGCTCGCACGCAACCGGGGCCGCGCCAGCAAAGCGCTTGGCTTTTTCCTGGGCACTGTCAGCGCTCATGAAAACAAGCACACGGTGGCGCTGCCGACTTGCAAAAGAAGGACACGCGCCGGGCCCAGCTCGAAACCACCCCGAGGGCAGAGGCAAGTTGGCAACGTCCCTACTCTCAAATCAACGGTGTCAGGATAAAACGATTTCCCTAATCTTCCCCTTCCAAGTGCAGACTCTTCTTTGCACCACACTCCAAGAGCAAGACAAACACCTTTGCCCTAACAAATCTTTTCCCTCTCGCAGGGTCCGGCCATGAACTTGAAAATAATCTGGCAAAACCAGAGCTCACAAAAGTGCCAGCTGAGAAAGCTCTTGCTGCCTACAACTTGAACTGCACCCCTCAAACTAGCAGCACACACCCTGCTCTCGGCACTTTTCTTCTCAGCTCTAGGTCTCACAGAGTCAGGGTCTAAACGGAACGGCACCAGGGACTGCTCACACAGAAAAGGTGCGAGGACAAAAAGCTCAACGGCTTGGCTTTTGCATTCTCACTGCAACACTTCAACAGTTCTAACCCAGAGACCTGCCTATTGGCAAAAGCCATTAAATTCACTAAGACCACCCATTGTGTGCATTTAAACTTGCTTGCTTTGCCAAAGAGAGGAACTAGAAGCCCATCTCAACAGAAATGGCATGCCCTCCTCCAAAATAAAAAACATCCAGGGACTGATCCCATGCAAAGGTGCCAGAACACTGTTCCTGGGCATTACCTGCCCAGGGCCCTCGATCAGCTGCACACCAAGGCTCAGCATAGCTGCTTACCTTTTCCAAAAGATGTGTGTTGCCAGAATTTCAGAAGGCCACCTCTGAGAAGTGGAAACCACATGCCAAATTGAATATTTCAGGAGACCACCTTCCAAAGATGGATACTGACTCCATCATTGTACAAATTGAGGCAGTGCTTCCATACCAAATATGCCAGGACAGAAAGCTGCTGCCACCCTTGACCTCCACGAGGCAGCTTCTTCTCTGCACCTCCAACGCTGGGGCTACGTGCTTTCCTTCCCATGAAAAACATTGCCATTCTCGTTCAGGAACTTATGAAGCAAAAGTTGCATACCACCTTCAGTATTGCATATGTCCAACAATTGCTCCTACATGGAAGGGGCCAAGACAGAAATATCTTGCTGGACTATTCCTCCCCATGGTACCTTAACATCAGATTCACCATCACGGGGACTATATCCTTTGCTTCCCAAGGAAAGGCACTCTGAGTTACTGGGCCTTATCTTGCCTTCAGTGCCTTTCCTAGTTTTTCCTAGCCTACTCTTGCTTTGCCTTCTCTTGCCTACCTCTGTCTTGCCTTGCCCTGCCTACCACTCACTTGCGCTTTTTTTGCCTTGCCTGTATGGAAGGCAAGGCACTGGAAACCAAGTCTAGGCAATTGTAGACAAGTCAAGGGAGAGGTAGGCAAGGCCAGAGCAGTGAGGGGAAAGCAAATGGAGTGTTAGGTGAGAGAAGGCACAGGTGTTGTAGGCAAGGCTGGGCATCAGAAGGTAAGTCCAGTGCTTGTTTGGCCGGACAGGGACACGAAGGGCTAGGCAAGGCAAGACCAGGCAAGAAAGGGGCAGACATGTCAAGGAAGGGAATGGGTATACAAGGCAATGCAAGGCAAGGAATGCTTTAACAAGGCAAAGCAAGAACACAGAAGGGGTGGTAAGGCAAGGCAAGGGAGGGATAGGAAAACAAACCAAGTCACAGGAGAGGAAGGCATGGCATTGCAATGCCAAGGAAGAAGACTGTAGGCAGGGGCTGGGTCTGAAATGCAGTTCAAGGCAAGGTAGTGGTACGCAAGAGAAGGCCAGAAATCTGTAGGAAAGGCAAGGCAGAACAGAGAAATCCAGTGTTGTGTAGGCAAGGCAGAGATAAGGAGGGGTAGGCAAAGGAAAGCAAGGCCAAGTTAGAAAGGGGCACTACTGTCAAGGAGAGTTATGCAAAGCAATGCAAGGCAATGGAAGGGTAGGCAGGTCAAGGGAAAGCAATGGAGTGTGAAGTAAGACAAGAAGACAGATGGGTCAGTAAGGCAAGAGGGGTGTAGGAAAGGTAATGACTGGATAGGCAAGGCAATGCAAGTCAAAGTGAGATAGGCCTGGCTAGGCTAAGCCAGGGAAAAAAGTTGTAGGCAGCTCAAGGTGGGGGGATGGGCATGCAAGGGAATACCAGGGAAAGGAGGGGTAGCAAGGCAAGGCAATTTTTGGCTTTGCAAGGCAAGGCAGGTGAGATGTAGGCAAGGCCAAGAGAGCCGTAGGAGAAGGCAAGACAAGGCCAGGAAACAAGGGATGAGGAAGTCAAGATGGGAGATGGGTGAGCAAGGAAATGCAAGGCAATGGAGAGGTGGGAAGGGCAAGTTAAATACACAGAGGTGCCCGTAAGGCAATGCAAGGCTGGGCTCTGTAAGACAAGGAAATACAATGCAAGGAATGATCAGGTATGGCAAGGAAATACAAGGTTGGTTAGGCAATGCAAGGCAAGTGAAAGCAGTGGGAGGGAAGGCAGGCAAGACAAGTGAGGGGACAGCAAAGCAAGGCAAGAGAAGGCTCAGAAATTGTAGTCAAGTCAGGGCACAGGAAGGTAAGTCTGGTGATGGGTAGGCCAGGCAGGGACACGGAGGGCTAGGCAAGGCAAGGCCAGGCAAGAAAGGGGCAGGCAAGTCAAGGCAGGGACCGGGTATACAGGGTAATGCAAGGCAAGGTCTCGGTAGGAAGGGAAAGGCAAGGTGGGGAAGTGGTCAGTAAGGCAATGTAAGTTTGGGGCATGCAAGGAAAGGTAAGCGTAGGCAAGACAAATGAAGGAAATTAAGGGAAAGACAAGGCAAAGCAATGACACAGAAGGAGGAGGGGCAAGGCAAAGGAAGAGAAAGATAGAAAAGGCAAGGCTAGCCAAAGGAGAGGAATGCAAGGTGAGGCAAGATCTGGGAAGAGAAGACTAGGCAGTTAAAGGCCAGGGACGGATATGAATGGCAATGGAAAGAGTGACACAGATGGGCAAGGCAAGACAAGGCAAGGGATGGAGAGGAATGACAAGGAAAAGCAAGGTTTTGTAGGAATGGCAAGGCAAGGCTATGGAGTCATAGGCAAGAGAAGGCCCAGAATTTGTAGGCATGGCAGGCCAGAGGGAGGCAAGTCCAGTGATGGCTAGGAAAGACAAGTCAATATCAGGGCAGTAAAGGCAAAGCAAGGAGATGGAAGAAAGGGCTAGGCAAATCAAGACGGGAGATGAGTAGGAAATTCAGGGAAGGGAAGTTCTGAGTAGGGAAGTGAAGTTCAGGGAAGTTCAGGGAATTTCAGGGAAGTTATGGGAAGGGAAGCTCTGGGAATGGAAGTTCTGGGAATTTCAAGACATGGAAGGTGTAAGGAAGGGGAAGGCAAGGCAAAGCAAAGCAAGGCAAGGCAAGGCAAGGCAAAGCAAGTCATGGCAAGGCAAGGTGTACGGAAGGAATGCCTGGGATGTATTTACAAGGTTAAGACAAGGTTGAGGGAGGCAAGAGAAGGCAAGTCAAATGAGTGGTTCGCAAGGCAAAGCAAGGGCAGTACAAAAAGAATAGGAAAGCTCAAGTGGGGGGTGGGTGAGCAAGACAATGCAAGGCAAAGGAGTGGTAGTTGGGGCAAGGGAAGGACACGTGAGTGACAGTAAGACACGGCTGGGGTGGGCAAGCCAAGGCAAGTCAAAGAAGGAGCAAGCAAGGCAAGGCAGGGCCGGGCAAAAGGAGTAGGGAAGTCAAGGTATGGGAAGGGAGAGAAAGCCAATGGAGTGGTAGGAAGAGCAAGGGAGGGACCCCAAGCGTTCAGTAAGGGAATGCAAGGTTGGGGTAGGCAAAGCCAGGCAAACCTAAGGAGGGACAGGCAACAATAAGGCAAGGCCAGGGAAGAAAGGGGTAGGTAGGTAAAGGTGGAGGATGGGCATGCAGGGCAATACATGGTATTTGCCTTTCCTTGGCTTGCCCTTTTTGCCCCTTCTTTGCCTGACTTTGCCTTCCATGCCCATCCCCTCCTTTGTCTTGTTTGTTCCTTTCCTTCTGAAAACTTGTGTTGCCTTACTGGCCTCTTTCTGTCCCTGCGTGACCCCTTCCCTTGCTCTTCCTTACACTGCATTGCCTTGCATTGCCTTGCTCAGGGATCCCCCACCTTGACATCCCTACAGCTTTTTTTTCCTGGTCTTGCTGTGCATTGTCTGTTTCAATTATGACACTCATTGCCTTGCCTGTCTAGCACTTCCCTTCCTTTGCACACCCACCCCTTGCCTTGCCTTGCACTGCCTAGCACTTCCATATCTTGCATTGCCCTACATGCTCATTCCTCACTATGACATGCCCAATGATTTCTTCCCTGGACTGGCATGGCCTTACCTGCCCTTCTTCAATTTCCTTTGCCTTGCCTGTCTAGCACTTCCCTTCCTTTGCACACCCACCCCTTGCCTTGCCTTGCACTGCCTAGCACTTCCATATCTTGCATTGCCCTGCATGCTCATTCCTCACTATGACATGCCCAATGATTTCTTCCCTGGACTGGCGTGGCCTTACCTGCCCTTCTTCAATTTCCTTTGCCTTGCCTACCCACCCCTTGCATTGCCTAATCGACCCCTCCATGTCCTTCCCTTGAGGTTCCTTCCCCTCTACTGCCTTGCATTTCCTGACTCGCCCACCCCCGCCTTGACTTCCCTGATGCTTTTTGCCTATGACTCTCATTGCCTTGCCTACCCCTCCCTTGACCTTCCTGCTCCACCTTGCATTTCCTTGTCATTCCTGACAATCCTTTGCCTTTCCTTCCATACACCTACCTTCCCTTGCCTTCCCTAGGCTTCCATGCCATTCCTTTGCAATTCCTGCCACTGCATTGCTTGGTACTGCCTTGTTCACCCATCTCCCACAGAGACTTCGTTACCCTTTTTTTACAGATCTTGCCTTGCATTGCCTTGCTGGCTCCTCTAAAGACTCTCATAATTTTCTCTGTCCCTCTCTTGCCTTGCCTTGCCATTCCTTCCCAACCTTGAATTTCCATGTAATTTCTGACCATCACTGGCTTTGCCTTTCTGACCCCTCTAGGTCCTTTCCATTCCCTTCCTTCCCTCAATCGCCTTGCTTTGACTAGCTCACCCATCCCTCACCATGACTTCAATACCACTTTTTTCCAGTTCTTGTCTTGTTGCCTGCTCCTCACACTGCCTTCATATAGCCTCAGGGTTCAAAGAGAAGATTAGAGATGAGCCATGCAAGGTCAAGACCAGCCAGACGTGTCTATCTGGAAGCTCGCATCTGAAAGTAGTATTATTACTTAACTCTCACTTCCCTTCCAAACACTCCACTGCCTTGCATTGACTTGCTCACTCATCCCCCCAACTTGGCTTCCCTACCCATTTTTCCAGATCCAGCCTTGCCTTTTCTTCTCCTTCCAGGACTCCCATTGCTGTCACTTGGGGTCAGCCTCAGGAGTGTTTCTCCTGTTTTGGAGGCTTCAGTGACCTTCCTACAGACGTGACTACAAAAGCGTGTCCAGTTCTCGGCGGCCGATAAGCGGGCTGCACCGGCTCCAGGCACAGCAGGCACACCTCAAGGAGACTAGGTGTAGCAATCCCAAGCTCCTGGGAATAAAGGAGGCAGGAGAGGACCTTTTTGTATGAATTCCAGGAGTTTATTCCCAAAGGGGTCAAGGACGCAAATGGCCGAGGAACAGGGTCTGGCGAGCGCTTTAAGTATCAAAGGGAAAAGGGGAGGAGCGAACAAAACGGACCAATGGGTAACAGTGTCAGGGGAGGAACCCAGTAACAACAAACCAATCCGGTGAGCACAGGGGAGGGAACAACCAACCTAGACCAATAAACAATCGAGTAACGGGGAACTTTCCAGAGTGGGGGAGTAGCTTTAGACTTCGGCCTCACCCACGGACAGCCCCTCAGACTCAGACTCATCTGCCCATTGGATGGACATAAGCTGACGGGCAGTGGGCTGTCCCGAGGTGGGCCAAGGCACCACAACACATTGCCTTGCCTACCTCTCCCTTGTCTTGCCTTTTAAGAGCCACCACTTGCCTTGCCTTGCCTTTGAACCCCTCCTTTGCCTTGCACTACCTTGCTCACCCCCTAACATCCCTGGAATTCAATATCCCTTTTTCTCCATGCATTTCCTGGCCTTGCCTTGCCCTGCCTGGTCCTCTGAGGACTCTCAAAGCCTGCACAGATCCCCAGTATTTCAGGAGCACATGAGAAGCAGGCCAGATGAGGTCCTATCCAGCCAGGCCCATCTGTCCTGGCAGCTTTTGTCCGGCACCAATCCTTGCATTTATTGAATTTTGGACAGGCAATCCGCATTTTGGTCATGCGGTAGCTGACAAAAATGACAGTTTCTTTCAGAGGAAGGAAATCACCATAGACCCACTGTTTGAAGTTCACATGACAGGAGGCCCATGAGACGTCACATCAATCCAGACCCATCTGTCCTGGCAGTTTATTTCTGGGATGAATCCTTGCCGGTATTGAAGTTTGGACAATTTTAAGAACTTGATAACAAGGGATACTCTTCAAGAAGTGCTTTGTTATTATGTCAGCTTATTTATTCCACACTATCCAAGCTGGGCCTTCTTACAGTGAAGTTGGAAGCCTCTTTGCCTGCATGTGGACACACTGCATAGAAGTCCCCAGTTGTTGGGAGGGGCTCTCCAGTCCTTGGCTGTGACAGGGGCTCCCCAGCTAATGTGAGGATCTGGGTGATGGTAACGTGTTAGGGTACCAGTGATGTATCTTTGCTAATCCCTATAGGCATTCTTTTGTAGTATTGACCAGATGCATTGCCGAGCTGCTTCTTTTGTAATTCTTTGATGCTTTGAACTATAGTAAATTACATTATTTCTTGAGTTGGTGTATGCCCTGCCCACTGGAAAAAAACACCCGGGCAACCACACATTGTAAATGGAAACATTGTTTACAGCACCAATTTTTACCAGGAAAACTGCATGTAACCACTCCACATCACTATTCTGGGAACTGTGTCCTTTAATCACATGCCTGTGCAGGGTTAATCTTCTTCCCCGGAGGTGTCCCTGCATGTCCTGTGAAGGAAGCACCCCCTTATGGTAAGTTAAGAGAAGAGCACTATAATGATGCCTGGTTTACCAACGGGAGAGCAACATATACTGGCACTGGACAGAAAAGATGGAGAGCAGTTGCCTATGCTCTGGTTCCAGGAATCGTACCCTGGCAAACAGGTGTACAGGCAACTAGTCAGTGGGCTGAATTGGTTGCAGCAACCCTTGCCATCATGAAAGTGCAGGCACATTACTTATACCTTGACAGTTTGGTTGTACACAAAAGCTTCACGATCTGGTTACCCCTCCCTCTCTGGGCCCAGCAAGCTTATCATGTACAGAAATACCCTGTGTGTGGGGCAGACATATCACAACAAATTTGGAAACATGTACAAGAACATCCCTTAAAAGTAAGACGTGTCTCAGCCACGTGTCTCAGCCAATCAGAAGCATGACTCATTTGAGTCAGAGGCTAATAGGGAAGTGGATGATATGAGCTCTGCTAAGGTACATGCACAAGCTTTGAATGTACATACAGCTTGTGGACATTACCCACAATCAAACCTCTTTGCCATTACTTTTGTACAAGACATTTGCACATATCTGTACTATTTGTATACAGCTGCATTTAAGGGCATTTTATAGGCCCTGGGGGAAAATAAAGTGGGGTCAGTGGGCTTTGACTACCTGGTAGGTTGATTACATTGGCTCCTTGCCCCCGTTGAAAGGGTGGTGATATGTCTTCACTGCTGTGGATACACGGTCAGGATTGCTCTTTGCTCAACCCACCAAATATGCCAACCAATATAGCACAACTCAAGCATTAAAGCAACTCCTATAAAGGCTCCCTCACCAAATACTGAGTGACCAAGGAACACACTTTAGTGGAAATAATGTCCAGAACTGGGAAGGTATTGGCTATTCCACATTTTCCACCATCCCCAAGCTAATTGACTGACTGAAAGAATGAATGGGATGTTGAAGGAACAATTGAGAAAGTTTACTACTACTAAAACTTTACAACAATGATGTTCACACCTTACTAAAGCAGTTTTTTTGTTAAACAACCAGAATACTCATAACCAAATAACCTAGGATTGTATCACATCACTTCCAGTACAAAACTTTGTGAAGATTGAGGTTCTTCCTGACGATGTCTCCCCCAAAATATTACCTTCAGGGTAATGGAATTTTCACCAATGGATTGTGTGGTGGGACCACAGCCTGTTAGTCTAGATATGAAAATTCACGTAATAACACCTGACATATGTTTCTGTACTCCAACTTCTCCCCTTAGGCGACATCCTCTGTTAATACCAGATTTTTGAGTTCTTGTATTTCAGGCGTCTTCAACAAGTGCCTGGGTCTTATCTAGGGGGGACAGTGTTGGGACTCTGTTATTGGTGCCATTAACCCACCATCAAATTGAATTTCAGTCTGCAAGGCCACAAACTGAACACCTTCAATCTGTGTGGGTCATCACCCCATCTCAAGCTACCAGGCCTGGAGTAATTTCAGCTGAAGGAGCTGAAGTGACAGCATCCATATCACTGGAAGGAGATGACACTCCAATTTCTCTTCCTTATCACAGGCTCGCTCGTCATGCTTTGTAGACCTGCATGACATGCATATACTCTGGATACATTTCCACAGGATTGCTATGCCACAAAGTCTGTGGTAACTTTTTTCCTTTTTCTTCTCCACATAGCAAATACAGAGCACCTGGGGTGTGCCTTCACATAAGGTTTAAACTGGATGTCAAAGGCAATTGTTCCCTGGAATGTGGAAGTAATTGCCCTGCACCTGGGAACCTCACCAGGGCAGTTGCTGGAGGGCCACCTCCTGTCTCAACACCACAGATGCTGTTCTGAGTGTGACAGCCTGTGCTG
This sequence comes from Lycocorax pyrrhopterus obiensis, assembly GCA_014706295.1. Classification (NCBI taxonomy): domain Eukaryota; kingdom Metazoa; phylum Chordata; class Aves; order Passeriformes; family Paradisaeidae; genus Lycocorax; species Lycocorax pyrrhopterus. Next base: position 1,663,011 of record JACSVZ010000022.1, read on the forward strand.
CCTCAACATGACCCTGACCCAGCAGCATTGAGAGGAACATTTGACACCGACAGAACTTCATCCATAGACTGAGACAACCTATGGGTGGTGCCTTGACAGCTGAGTGGTTTAATTCCCTGACAGGAGGACTGGGACATTTACCCTAGAATATTATGTGTTTATTCCTTTTTTCCTATATGCTCCATTAAGTGCCTCGGCAAGTTGTCCTGTCCTACACTTCAGGCTCCAGCATCAGCGGGCTCTTGAGCAAGGGGATGGAATGTCAGGAGGAAAGGGTTAAAAGCAGAAGAATGGCAAGGACGATGGTAGATTGCTCAAGTGACCTTGTAGCTGGGAATGCTAAGGCTGGAGAACCTTAGTGTAGGAAAACGCCTTGTATTTTACCTGCTTCTGTTTATCCTCTGTTTTGAGAAGTAGGATTTCTGTGTAGAGATAACATAAGTGTCATCAGCAACTTGGAGGCACTTTTCACAGACATGCTTGAGCTTCCTGTTATGGGAGAGATCATAAAAAGCACAGAGAGGAGATCACAACATGGTGGTAAACTACACGTGCATGGGACCCTTGATAAATTGGCGCATGCAGTGGCCTGGGTTTTGGACTAAAGCTGACCATGCTGGTGTTCCTGTTCGTATGTCTCTGCTGCCCAGGTGTTGTTTTGGGATCCTTCAGTTAATGAGCTAATGAAATAAATCTACTCTTTCCATTTCAGCTGTGGCTTGTGGTTGTCCTGGTCACCTGCCTGCATTGATTCATACAGGAAGGAATGTGCTGTGGGACCCAGTGTCCTCTGTGTACACACATCTCTGCTCCTTCCCCTGGTCAGTTTGAGTTCATATGGTGCTGTTGCAGGGTGGCCTGAGTCTACAATACTGATATTAGATTCACCTGCACATCTGTACATGGGACTCTGAATCTCAGCGAGGTTGCTTGGCACAGCTCCAACAACTAGCAAGCCAGCCTAGAAGGGAATTCATGCAGATATTCAATGAGCTCTACTTTTAATGGCTTCCTAAGTATTTAATTATTGTCAATAGTAAAAAGCAGAACTGACAATTCTATTTCACTTTACCATAGGAATATTACCTTGTCCAAGCTGTTATAATGGGAATACGGTTTATTTTCATTGCTTGGAAGCATCCTTTAATGTTGCCAGTGCAAAACTGTTTGAAAACCTCCTTTTATTTTAGACAATTGAGCTACATTGCTGCCTTTGCTTGCTTTTCAGTAATATATATACTGTGAAAAAACTGAAAAAAGTAAAAATTCAAAAGTCTTCCAAATTTCCTGAAGAAATTCTTTATATTTAAACCACATTTCCTAGAGAATGTCCATCCTATGCAGTTCCCCCCCCCCAAAAAAGACTTAAGTGACTTAAACAGTGACTCACTACAGCAATCACCTGTATCCTGCACTTCTGGGGCACTTAGAGCAGGGCTATTCATTTTGCTTTTTGAACTCAACCAAAGTCATGATGGTAGAAACAGCTAAAATAACAATTAATCCTGCCACTGTAATTATAAAGGTTCCCCTTCCTCATTCACAGCATGAAAAGGAAGCTTCCCTTGCCCATGTCAGAGAAGAAACATCCCTGTGTGACCCTGGGGGACCTTGTGCCCAGGGACTCCTGTGACACTTTGGGTGTTCATTCCGTGCATGGATCCTAATGACATTGCAGGGTCATGCAATTGGGGGGCTCCTGTGACACTATGGGGCCTCATAGAACCAACAGGACCGTAACACTGTGGGGCCTCACATTGTCCAGGGGCCACTGTGACCCTGCAGGACCTCATGGAACCAATGGGCCATTGTGACACTGTGCAGCCTCATGGAACTGGTGGGACTGTGTTTGGTTTGTGTGGCCAGGTTTTGGTAGCAGTGTGGGCTACAGGGTTGTCTTCTGAGGGAAGGTGCTGGAAGTTTCCCCTGTGTCCAGCAGAGCCAGTCCCTGGTGGCTCCAGGACTGGACCATCAGAGATAACATATTTAAGGGATAACATGTTTTAGAATGGAAAAAATGTTATTGCACAGATGCAATTTGGTCCAAAGAAGAGTGGGGGTAGAACATGTGAGAAGAACAGCTCTGCAGACACCAAGGGCACTGGGGAAGGAGGGGCAGGAGCCACTCCAGGTGCCAGAACCAAGATTCCCTTAAGCCTGAGGTAAAGCCCATGGTGAGGCAGCTGTGCCCCTGCAGCCCATGGAAGACCACAGAGGAGGAGAGAACCACCTGCAGCCCCTGGAGAAGCCCACCCTGGAGCAGAAGGATGCCCAGAAGAGGCTGTGACCCGGCTGGAAGTCTGTGCTGGAGCAGGGTCCTGGCAGAGACCTGTGGAGGAGCCCACACTGGATCAGGGTCCTGGTAGGACTTGTGACCCTGTGGAAACAGACCCATGCTGGAGCAGTTCACAATGAGCTGTATCCCACGGGAAGGACTCATGCTGGAGAAGAACTGTCTCCTATGGCAGGGATCCCCCACTAGAGAGAGGTAAGGACTCCAACTCCCCTTCCTGAGCAGCGGCACCATGTGGTGAACTGTCCATAATCCCCTTCCTGTCTCCCTGCACCACTGAGGAGAAAGTAGGCAGAGCTTGGGAACAAGGGAAAAGTGGGGGGAAGGTGTTTTGGACACTTGTTTTACTCTTCATTATCTTGCTCTGACTGTGATTGGTAATAAATTCAATTAATTCCCACAAGTCAAGTCTGTTTTTCCTGTGACTTAGTCGATGAGGGATCTCTCCTCATCCTTATCTCAGCTGATGGAACTTTTATCATATTTTCTCTCCCCTGTTCAGCTGAGAAGTGCAGTCATAGAGTAGTTTTGGTGGGTACCTTGAACCAGCCAGGGCCAAATCACAACAGGGACCCTGTGACACTGCAGTGCTTTGTGGTGCCAAGGGGCCATTATGATGCTGTGGGGACACCTGGAACCAAGGTGACACTCTGGGGCCTTACGGAAACCAAGGGCAATTGTGGCACTCATGAGGGCATATGGAACCCTGTTACACTGCAGACCCTTATGGAAACAAGTAATCCTTGTGACACTGAGTGGCCTCATGTGCACAAGGGCCATTGTGACTCTGTGGGGGCATATGGAACCAAGGGGCAATTGTGACACTGCAGGATGTCATGGAACAAAGGAGATCTGTGGGCCCTCTTGGTGCCCAGGGGCCATCGTGCCACCACAGGGCCATGTTGAACCAAATGCCCATTGTAACCATGGGGACCTCATGGTGCCGAGGAGCCCCTGTGACACTGCAGGGCCTCATGGAACCCAGTGGACATGGTGACACTGCAGGGCCTCATTGTTAGCAATCTCTTGTGATAGTTGTGTACACCTACAGGGAGGCAAACCAGGGGAGCCTAAGCCTGTTGATCCCAAATATGCCCATCTTCATATGAGCATGTCCCTGCTGACAGAGGTGCCCTGTGTTCCCTCTGCTCTCTGGGGCACTTCCATCCTTTGAGAGATGTCGATCACTCTGGTAGCTGAAACCACTGGGCAGGGCTGCCATGGTCCCAGTCTGACCCCAGCACCTGGGCTCAATTGTCACTCCCTCCAAAAGGTCTCACCAGCAGCAGGAACTTGGTCCTTACAGCACACAAACACACACACACACACATAGTGAAACTGGGAATACACAGAGAGCAAACACTGAAGAAGAAGACTGAATAGGGCAGGGCAGACTCTGGTGATCAGGTACCAGGATCAGCCAAGAAAGTCCACTGAGCAGCCCCTTTCCACCATGCAGTCAAAGAACGGATTGGAAGAACTCTGCTCTCATCTGACCCCCCCCTGCAATAAGCAGGCACATCTTTCACCAGATCGGGTTGCTCAGAGCCCTGTCCCACCTGACCTTCAATGTTTACAGGAATGGGACATCCACCACCTCCCTGGGAACTTGTTACCACAGCAATTATCAATCATACTTGTTACCACAGCAACTATCAATTTAGGACTCCCTCCCTAGTGTGGTGCCAAGGCAAGCAAGGCTTGAAACAGTCATGATGCTCAGTTGCCATGGAAACCAGCACTAGGACCCATTGATACGGGCTTGTGCCATGGAATTCTGGAGCTGTGATATTACCATAGCAAGCATCAGCCAAGCGCACTGTGATGCCCAACGCCATGGCAACCAGACATGGAAATGCTTTGCCAGGGACTGTGCCCATGGTAACCAGCACTTGGGGTGGCTGTCGTGGCAACCATCATGGAAACGTTGCCAGGGACTCTTGCCATGGACACTTCACTGAGACCTCTTGTTGTAGTTGGCTGCCACCACAACCATTTCAGGTCCTGTTGCCAAGGCTGGTTGTCATGACAACCATTGGGGGCGGAAGTTGCTCTGGCAGTTGCCACAAAAACCCACACAGAGACCCCCCATTGCTGCAATTTCCATGGCAACCATCAATAAACCAATTGCCAGAGACCTTGTAAGACACTTGCATCAATCATTTGCTGTGGAAACTATCCCACAATGCCATTGAAAGGTCAGTGCCATGGCAACCGTAATAAAACCCTGTTGCTACAGTTAGTTGCCATGGTATGCATCATGGTATCATGATGCCTCATTGCCAGGGCTGGGTGCATGATGCCCGAAAATTAGGTAAGAAACCAGTACTTCATAGTATAAGGCCTATAGAGCAGGTATTTGTTTATTCGATGCAGGGAGTGAGGGGATAGCTCCACCACAAACTCACTCGTCCATTCTTCGCACAGTACCAGCTTTTATACTTTTTTTTACTTAATGTGCACATTAGAGTTTCCTAACCTTCATATTGCAACGTTTTCTAATTACATGATTATGTAAGCCCATGTAGCACGTGTGCAGTTTTTGCTCGAGGTGATCGTCAGCCTCCTGGTGGTCATTTTGGATGAAGGCTCATAAGTCTTCCTTGGGCTTAACTTTTCACCCTTGCCTTCTGTGCATGCTCTATGATTGTCTGCTCAAATAGTCAGTAGTTAGGTTTTTGCAGTTAGCTTGTTCTGCTAAATTTGTTGATTTCTAAAAATTGCTTCAGTCCCATACCCTGTTACAAAGTTGTGGAATATGGGGTTATATTTGTTAAAGTCGTTAAGGCTTATGCTCACCAGAGGGCCCTGTGGGAAAGGCATAGCTCCAGGCTGGATGGTTGGAAGTCGGTTGAGGGGTGAGAGGCAGTTGCGGGTGAGGAGAGAGTCGGTTGAGTGACAGCTGGCAGTGAGACTGTGATTGGCTGGAGGAATGCATGGATAGCATATGAGCGGGAAGCTGATTGGGTAATAGGATGCGTGGACAGCAGCACTGCAGCTGTGCCAGCCAATGGGTGCCCTTCTGCTGTTCAGTTCTGTTAGGCTTCAGTTTGGTTTCAGTTGACATTAAGAGTATAAAGAGGGGGTGATTTTTGGAAATAAACGGATCTTCTTGGGACATACAAGGGGGTCTGTCGTCTTTGTTCCCCATTGCTACACTAAGTAACTGCTTCTTTTAGCATAGCTACAACTTTTTGCATACTTCAAGTATTATCTCATTGCCTAGGCATCAAGTTCCCCCTTTTTTTATTTTTTGCAAATTCTTTTGCAACTATAGTCTTGAACTGGTCTCAAAATATTTACCTGTTTCGATCCTGTATCATTAGCTATGGTTTCTATTAGTGTTACATAGGTGTTAAAGGCAGCGACAGTATAATCAGTGAAAAAGACAGTGAAATACAATACAGATTTCATGGTCTACAAGTGAATTTGTTGAGTGAATAATTTTAGTCCATTATCTCCAACAGGTTTGGTCATCCAGGGTTTAGTTGGTGATTTTTTCACTCGGGTGTATTGAATCCAGGTATGTTTCTCTTTTACTCGAATGGATGTAAAGGTAATTAGGAAGGAGCAAGGTAGTTCGGTAGTTAGCAAGGAGCACTTGGAACGGTCTGTCCCACTTTTCTTGCAGAGGACCACTGTCATGATCCGCTCGAGACAAGCAGGGGTCGTGATGGCTCGTTACCCGAATCTCAGAGTGCAAAAGAAACACCAGCGGGGAGAAGTGTAAATTTCTATCAGCACAGTGTATTTTATTGCGTACCAACGCGGTGTAATTGCGATAGAGAGGGAGAGAGATGTAAGGAAACAAAAGATAGAGAGAGAGAGAAAGGGGGGTTATAGCTACCAACGACCGGACGGAGTCCTCTTGATCCGTCGTCTTCCGTGGGGAGATCTCAACAGGGGTCTTCTCAGAGAGTCCTTTTATAGTGTTTTTGAAAGCGAGGGGCAGCTGGCCAACAGGTGAGGAAATCTACAACCATTGTGTTGTGAGGCCCATTGTGTTGGGATACGGGAGCAGGTGTACAGGACAGGTCCTTCCTTCTCGCTTCAGTGCAGTCCTTCCCACCCAGGCAGCAAGAACGGCACCAGCCAGCGCGACCTGTTCCTCAGGAATGCATACTAGTCCTTCAGCGGGCACACCTGCAGGCAACACTTGGCAAACATCTCACCTCAGCCAGGCCAGGACTCCTGTGCAAAAGTCCTCTTTTCTTTCTGGGGTTTTTAGGGTTTTTCAGTCTCTGTCCTAGTCGATGATCGTGAGGAAGATGAGAGATCTTCGGACCCTCTCTTACACTAACCTTCTGTATTGGTTTTGCTCAGCCTGGTTTTTGGTAGCAGGGGGGCCACAGAGGTGGCTCCTGTGAGAACCTCCTGGAAGTTTCCACCATGTCCAGCAGATCCAATCTCTGATGGCTCTGAAGGTGGACATGCTGCTGGCCAAAACTGGGCCAATGAGAGAGGTTGGTAACGCCCCTGTGATGACATACTTAAGAAGAAAATCAAAACAAAGTCACAAGAGATTTTGGATTCTAGTCAGAGAAGAGGAGGAGGTGAGAACATATGAGGGAAAACAACATGCAGACACCAAGGTCAGTGAAGAAGGAGGGGGAGGAGGTGCTCCAGGTGCCAGAGCTGAGATTCCTCTGCAGGCTGTGATGAAGACCATGGTGAAGCAGCTGTGCCCCTGAAGCCCACGGGTTCACGGAGGATGCAGAGATCCACCCGCAGCCCGTGGGAGAGGTGCTCACACTGGGCTGGGTGGGTGCCTGGAGGAGGCTGTGATGCAGTGGAAGACCCGGTGCAGAGAAAGGGCCCTTGATTCCAGGCTGGAGCAGCCTGTCCTTGGAGGGCTGCACCCCATGGAAAGAGAGAGCCACGGCGCAGCAGTTTTGGGAGGACTGTGTGCCCGTGGGAGGGGCTCACGCTGCAGTGGGTGCGGTAGGACTGCTGCTCGTGAGAGTGGACCCACGTCGGAGAGGTTCACGGAGAACTGTCTCCCGTGGGAGGGAGCCCACGGTACCACAGGGGAAGGACTCCTCTCCCAGAGCAGCGGAAGAAAATTGTGGTGATGGACTGACCACAAGTCCCCGTGCCCAGTCTCCCGGCACTGTCGGTGGGAAGGAGGGAGGGGCTGGGGGGGAAAAGGTGTTTTCAAGGGCATAGTTTATTTCTCATTATCTTCCTCTGATTCTGTTAGCAATAAATTCACTTTGTAACTTTTAAGTTAAGCCTGTTTTGCCCTTGAAGTGTTTTCTCTTGGTGCATATCTCAACTCATGAAGCCTTTGTTACTTTTTTTCCCTCTCTCCTCTGCCCAGCTGTGGCAGGGGAGAGTGAGCAAGCGACTCTCGTGGGTGCCTGGCGTCGGGTCAGCGTCAAACCGCGACACCTTCATATTGCAACATATTCTCTAATTACATGATTATGTAAGCCCTTGTAGCACATGTGCAGTTTCTGCACAAGGTGGTCGTCAGCCTCCTGGTGATCGTTTTTGAGGAAGCTCATAATTCTTCTTCGGGCTTGAACTTTTCACCCCTGTTCCCTGCGCATGCTCTGTAAGATTGCTCAAATAGCAGTTAGGTTTTTGCAGTTAGCTTGTTCTGCTAAATTTGCTGATTTCTAAAAAGTGCTTCATTCCCATACCCTGTTACAAAGTAACTACTTCTTTTAGCATAGCAACAGCTTTTTGCATAGCTCAAGCATTATCTCGATGCCTAGGCATCATGTACAGCACTGACAGTGTTGGCCCTAGTACTGGGGGATGGGCACTGGGGATTGGTTTGGGCTGGGGGGAGTTAACTTCCTTCCCAGGGGCTTCTCTGGGGCCAGGCTTGGATTTGGGCTGGAAATGGGGGGAAAATTCCAGGAGGCTTTTTTTCCTGTCCAGAGCCAAGGCCTTTCCTGTTCCTTGCCCTGCCTCACCAGTGAGGGGGCTGGGGGAGCACCAGGAAGGGGGAGAGACACAGCTAGGACAGGTGACCCTGACTTCAACCCAGGAGATTCCCAGATCAAGTGGAGTAAGAATCAGTCTGGAAAGAGGGGGGAGAAGGAGGAAGGGGGGGACGCCGGAAGTGATGGCATTTGTGTCCCCAAGTCACCACTGCCTGGGATGGAGCCCTGCTCACCTGGGGATTGATGAACACCCACCTGCCTGTGGGAAGCAGAGAATGAATTCCTGGTTTTGCTTCCTTGCCTTTCCTTCCCCCATGGACCTGTCTGTGTCTGAGCCCAGGAGTTTGGTCTCTATCACTCTCTGGATTCTCCCCCAGTCCCATGGGTGCTCCAGCAACAGAGCTGGGTCCACATCCAGCAATGGAACTGGGCATGAGGGGCAGGTGCCAGAGAAAGAGACACAGGGAGATGTAGCTGTCGGCTGTTGCCATGGCAACAAGTACAGGGACCCTCAGTCCATTGATAGAGTCAGGCACAGAAACAGGCAGACATGATTTTATAACCTTCCCAGCTGTTTGCATTTCCTGCAAGCTTTTGAGAGTGTTGCTGGCAATATTTTTGTAATTTTTCAGGTGATTTACACAACACCTCACAGGACATACTCATGGTATGAGGAGAATTATGTGATACACCATGGATTCATGTCCCTCGAAAATACCAAGGTTCTAATTGATTACTGTTTGAGTCTAGATGTGGGCAGTACAGACTTCAATTTTTAATTTCAAGTGCTAACGGGGAAAGCACAGTATATTCTTCCAGATCTTTGCACAGTATTTGTTAGTTACATACAATAACAAATCTTATTAACATCACTGCTCAACAGCTCAACATAAGGAACCCAAACTACTGGCCTATCCCTAAGACTACACAAAAAGAATGCAACACGTATGTTTTGCTTCCCACTTCAGATGAATCTGGGATTTTGATTTTTCATTATATTTTAAGATGTACTTGTAGTTTTCTTGTTATCTCTAGACTCTGAAGTAGAGTTTGTCATTGTGGTGAAACTAAGATTAATCAAGGATTCATACAGAAATAGATGTTCTAATCTATCCTTACACTTCTGTGGCAGAAGCTGCTGGTCCTTAGGAAGGCTGCCTGGTGATTTTTGTCTGTTTTCAAATGTTTAAAGCAACAACATTTAGTCCCACACTTTATATTTCAGATAAACAATTTAATAACATCTTAACACTGTTTTCACAATCTTGTAACGTGCATATTTTAATCCTTAGGAACCTGAAATCTTCTTAAATATAAGTAATTCTATTGAAACTTCAATTTTAGAAGTTTCAAAACCGTTTTAACATACTGAAAACAAAACAGTCTAAAACCACAGCTCTAACAGCAGTTAAAATGCAGGAAAAAGCAAGAGGACTTCAGGTAAAAGTGCATACATTTAACAGCTATATTTCTTTCACTAAAAGTGCATACATTTAACAGCTATATTTCTTTCACTAAGTATTATGTATTAAGAAAAACAGAGTAAATTTATAAGAACAGAAGTTCTTTAAAACCAGAATTTCTAATGCCAGAAACAGCTTTGAAACAACTTTTTATGTAGTTATATTTATTTTAAAATTTAAAATTGGCTAATTTGTGTCCCAGCATTTTGCAGCACAAGGGAGGAAAGGTGGGAAATGCTCTGCAAGAGGATGTAGTTATAGATCTATAAAGTTTATGTGTAAAGGAAATGAACATAGTATTACACACACTGAGTATGACAGAAAAATGCAACAAAGTACTAACTCGGAGAGAATAACAACCCTGTGGTGGCACTAGGAAGTAATGCCAGGGCACTGGGTATTTCTGCATTTTAAGCAAAGAACTTTACGACTTCTTTAATTTTTCTTTTCCTGTCCATTTTGGACACAGCAGTCCATCCCGCCTCACGCATTCTCCTCATGGTTTTGAGTTTCAGTGCAGAGCCTGGAGATTTCACATTGGATGGAGTTGGTGTCTAGGAAGGAAAACAAAGCCATCCATTAGTTTCTGTAAACGATCTGATTAACTGTTTTGTTTAATCTTATGAAAGGCTAACATACCTTTTTTGGTGCTGTGGAATGTAATTGCGAAGCCTGAGGATAATCTTTGTACAGTTTTTTAAACATTTCTTCTTCCGAGACTATGCTCTAATAAATTAAAAAGTTACTTAGTCACACTATACTAAAAAATACTTTTTCTTTCCCCCTAGGGATATGAAACTATGAAAAAAAAAGTTAAGATGTCATTATGAGGCATAACAGTTCAATAAAAAGAATGTAAATTATGTATATACAACTACAATTCCAGAAAGAACCAATTAAGTAAAAATATACACATAAATATTGGCTTGATTGTGGAAGCCCAAACTCTCTATCTTCATACTTAGACACAGCAGTGAGCACAAAGAACTGTTCAGTACATGATTTGTTCTCTGACTCTTACCAGGAGGTCACTGTGCTCAGAGCTGTCAGACTCACTATCCAGTCGGATAAGCACTTTTTGCTTTTTCCTCATGCTCTGCTCTGAAGGCAGGTTTGTGCTTCTTCCACTTTGCAGTTTATCTGTTGGAGGAGTTTTCATAACATATGTCTGGGAAAGAAAATTTTAAAATTTTTAAATTACATTTTATGGGGTAAGTATAGAATCTAAACCCAAACTCATGACCCAGTTTACAGTCTGAGTGTCCAAGAAGACACCTGAGAGACGTAGTGGAACTATTATCTTTCCATCCAAACGTGAAGCAAAGACCCAAACAAAGTGGGGTGGGGTGGAAATAGCCAAATGAGGAGAATGAACAGGAAGCTGTGGAAGAACTGAATTTCATGGCACATTGTATCTAAGTTCTTTATGCTTATCTGCAGAAATTCAGGTTATTCTGAACTGTAGCCACTACATGTGGACTATAACAAACATCTAAGAAAATGGAAACAAAACCGCAGGAAAAGGCTTTCAGAGAAAGATTGATAGCAATATCAAGACTGGTTTTACTTAAAATAGTCTTTTCACTAGAAGTTAAACTTCTGAGAAACATTGCAATGGTCCTGTGCAGTCCTTTTTCAGAAAGATAACATCAAAATGGTAGTGGATTCTATTGCTCCAAAATGAAAACCACAAGCGACCTGACAGGGAAGAAGGGTAAGTTCTGCAGTCAGGAATACTTTGATACTTTGACAATTTTTACAGCTATATAAGCTTTTTTCTCTTCCATAGAGAAGAAAGTGCCCTTACAAATGGACACTTTTAAGACTAAGTAAAACAATTCTAGAGACATTATTAAATTCACAGGCCCTCTGGGACAGGAATTGTTACTGATCCGTGATAATGGACAAATTTAGTAACTGAGCAAGAAAAATGACACATTGGGAGCCCTTCCACAAACTGCTGTCTAATATTGCCATGGAGTGGTCTCACCTTTAAGATCCCTTCTTATCCCAGGAAAAAAATAAATAAGCATCTACAGAGAAGTAAGAAATACAGTCAGAAAAATGAAACAAGAAAAATTCACTGTTAGGAGCTACAAACCTTCAATGTCGGACTGCCCAAAGGGCTTTCTGCAGGTACCAAAGGAGGCATTTTTTTCTTCTTCACTGTGTTGACTTCCATAGGAATATAATTTGGAGACTTTTTATTTTTTACATTAATAGATTCACTGTCTAGATCTAAACGAGGTTTAGGAGTCTCAGGAACATAAGTCTGTATTTTCTAAAATTAAAAAAGGTTTAAGTTAAAAGCATTCCAATGTCTTTTGTTGAATGCAAAAAATTATCATGGCAATTCAATTAGATTCTACACATATAAATACTACTGAATTCTAAAACTAATTAAAAAGTTAAAGTTACCTTGTGTTTCTTTTCACTTTCAGGATTCATATTTCGAGAGTGCTCTTTTACAAGATTCTCCTAAAAAAGAGTTATGTGATAGGAAGTAAGTATTTTATTTGCATTCAGTTGTTAAAAATCTTCTTGGTGTAATTACAGAATACACTCTACAATCATACTGTTACAAAGTTTACACAAACATATGACCAGGTTTAGTACCACTGCAGCATTCAAAAGTGATTATTTTTCTACTCAGTTTCATTTCTTATACAATTTCTCCCAGAGCACAAGCCCAGACCCCACCTCTCACCCACACCGCTCAGTTAGTAAAAAACTCCACCTTTTCTTCAATTTCTGCTTTCAGTTGTTCCTTAAGGGATGACAGTTCACTTTTCAAACATGACAGCTCATTTTCCTAAAAACAATTAAATAAAGGATAGGGTTAACTATGCACAACCCAGAGAAAAAGAAAACAGTCCAAAGTGAGACAGTAATTAACACGTATACTCATTAGAAACAAAATAGAATTCTATTTGTTTTTCAACCCTATACTTGAAGCTTTGTTTGAGCTTGTTTAAAAAAGACTGAAGTACTATAAGAAACAGGTAATTGACCAGAAGTGTTCAAGGTAAGACCTTAAAACACTTGGGAGAACAGGGGTGAGAGGGCAGAATCTAACTATTTAAAACAAAAGTTTCCTATTCAAACTGTGAAGTCAGAACATGACACACTATCTAGAAGAGTAGACACAAACACACTGCTACTCCAATTTATTTTTAGAAACATTTGGAGTTTTTAGTGCCCAGAATAAGATCTGTAAGAAAATAAAAGCAAACAAATTAGTGGGCTGATTTTTACTGTTCAGTCCCACTAAAGCAGACAGTTAACCCCTCCCCAAGTATTAAACAGGAAGAAGTAAAATATGGCATTTGTAATTATATTACACTTCAAGGACATCAGCCCCTCCATTGAATCATTTAACATTGGAAAGTACTCCTTACCAGTGCTCTTTCTGATGATAACTGCTTTTGCTGTTTAATTTTATATACTTTTAACTCTGCATCTCTTTCTTCAACCATTTTATCATATTCAAGCTGTGATTAAAAAACCAAACCAACAACAAACTCAAAACATGTGACTAAATATTACAATTATAGATCTACCCCTTAAAATATCAGTCATTTTTTCAACCAGGCTCTTGAGGAGATTCAGAAAGCACCATGGACAAACACTGATGCTTCTGCAGAAAGTGTAAAACAGAAAATGCTCGATGCAGTGTTATTTTGTGGACTGCCACAGAGTGCTTTATCTCTATGCAGCAATATGTGTTCAGCACATAAGAGCCAGCTGTGCTATTGTTATTAATGGTATCTGCTAAAGATACTGCAAAAGAGTAACAGAAATGTAAACTAAAATGTGTCAAGCTAAGCTGCTGACAGTCACTAAGTAATCTCCTCAGAGAAAGAGGCCAAACTGATACTGAAAAATACTGCATTCAAATGGTATCAGAGGAAGCCTGACTTAAAAAAAAATATTAAATCCTAGAAATTTAGATAAATGGAATTTATCTGCCCATAGGCATGTTTTCAAAATCTGAAAATGAATTTGATTCTAGATGATGAAAAGTCAAGCATGTGCTCAGCTTCCTTTTCCCAGATTCAGGCCTTTTTCTGTTTTTGAAAGATTCTTAACATGGTATCACACATTACGAATCACAGCAATCAGTAAAATCTCCTACCTTGTGTTTTTCCATAAGTGCCACCATTTCAGTTATCTTATGCTGACATCGGATATCAGTTTCTCTCTGTATCATTGTTGCTTCATCATAAAGCAACCTCATCTTTTCTACCTGTTAGTAATAAATTTAATTTCATTCAAAAACATAGCAATATATTTTTTTTAAATCTTAGTTTCATTTCTTCTTCCCCCTGTGGGTGCAAAGTATGTAGTCTCACTTAGTCTTCATTTGCTTTTAAGATCCTTTTCAAATCTGACATCTTTTATGCAGACTGTTAAAATGGGCAAATAAACATACATTAAAGGTACATCCATGGCAGACAAGTTCACTTTGAGCCAAAAGGCCATTTCAAGCACTCTGTCCTAACATTTCTTAGCATTACCATCAAAAAATGTGTGGGCAGAAAAATACTAATATGGGAGAAGTTATAATCTAATTTAGCTATGCTGACTTTATACCAAGAGTAGAATTTCTTTAAACGATACCTGAAAAAAAAGAATTTTTAGCTGGGTTCTTATTTTCAAAGACATATTCAAATACTTCAGCTTATGCATCTTATGTACAAAAGCTTTGCTCACAGGCATACACAAGAAGTTCCATTTCTGTTGATAAGATTGAAATGTAAGAGCAAGGACTCTGGCCAATAAAGCTTCATAAAAACATTTTAAAGTAAAAAAATACAAAATTGCAGTAAAAATTAACACCTCTCACCTCTTCATGAAGTTTATTTTCATTCACTTTTTTTGTTTCTATGTCTTTTTGATAGATGTCAACTGCTTCCTTATGTTGCTTGTTCATATTTTCCATCTCTAACTGCAATTTATTCACCTTTTGAGAATGCAGAATTGCTGCTGTTATTTGTTTAGGAATTAATATGCTAATAATTTTTTTGCCTCTTATTTTTGAGCAGAAACACCCTGTTATTTTTCAGATATATTACATTAAAGTGTTTCCTATTTAAAGTTCAGCTTTTTTTTATAAAGACTTGAACTTTGGCCTGAAGTGAGTTGGAAAATACTCAAAGAGACAATGGCAACAGCACAATGTGGAAGACAGCCCCAAGTAGCCACCCTAAATGCTGTGAATTCCTTGGAAAAATACAGATGGACATTTTATTCCCTCTCTTGTAAATCTATATTAGATTTTCACAGGTTTTATGGTACATTTTCCTCTCAGCTGTGCATTTTGATTACAGTTTTTCCTTTTAAGTTTCTCATATGAATATCCTCAAAAAGCTCCACTTCTTTCTTCAAGTGCAGTACCCAAAGCTGGATACAATATTTCCATCAGAGGGATTACCACTGCAGAACACATTTAAAGAACAGCCTAAAGTGAATAACATTTGTATGTCTTTTAAATACTTTTCTGTTACAATGGGGTCACTGAACCCTGTTCAGTCCACAATCAACGAAAGAAAGAAAAGAAAGGAACTGATTAGAAACAATTCCTTGGGATGTGAAGTCTGTCTCTTTTAAACGTCCCGTAGTCAGTGCCCAATGATTAAAAATGGAAGCATCTTCTAAAAACTATGGGTTCATTCCTGCAAAATCTGTATCCCAGATCCATAAACCTGTTCAAAATGTATTTAACAAGTATTATCATTAGTTACACTGGGACTTAAAAACACTCACCTCATCTTCTACATGGTGTTATTTAAACCTACCTTCCCTTCATAAATACTGTTTTTCTTGCTTTCTGCAGTAATTTTCTTTTTCAGCACCTTATTCTGTTGAAATAAAACAAAATAAGCACTGTACTTTAATAAGTTAATAGAATTATGTAATGGTTTAACTGCATCAAGAATGTCAGAATCTTCAAAATTTAAGCTTTCATCAAGCAAATAACTCTGTTTTGCAGTTCAGGTTCCAGAACAATTCTCCAAACAAGAGAATGCTCAACTAATTACTGTGATAATACCGTTCCGTCATGAGCTTATGAAAGGCTTCTCCTGGGCAACAACAGAGAATAACAAATGAGGTGCAGAATTGGAATTAAAACTAAGGTGCTGCTGACAGAAGGTGTGAAGCTGTCATAACAAAAAATACACGTTACATATTTTTACAGTGAAGCTACTACAATTTGTGCTAGTGCAGAATTCTTTTCTACTAGTAGTAATTGAGATAGGTCCTTATTACAAGTACATAAATAATACTATGTACTAAATGAAAAAAGTAGAAGTTTATTAAAGATATTATTTTTGTAATTGCTTTTTTCAAATTAGGGATAATTTAACAAATCAAGTAATTCCAAAGATGACTCCTTAATTTATTCAGAGTTAGGATAAGAAAGGAAAATTTTAAAATTACATGGGTGTATCTAAAGATATCACAGCAGACAAAAACTGTTGAAAAGTAAGTCACCCCAAAATACCATGTGTTTATGTATTTGTGACTTAAAATCTCTACACACCTCCTGCTGCAACTCTTCAATGCATTTGGTTTTATTTTCCACCTGTTTCTTTAAATTATTCATCTGAAAGAGATATTTCAAACATTAATTAGTAAGTCCTAAAAATGACTCCCTGTGTTAGCGATTCCTGTCAACATTCTCAAACATGCATTTGCACCAGTCTGGTTTATTCCAGTGGGACTAAACACAAGCTGACGTTACAATGATTGGAGTTTTAGCCATAAAGTACTACAAGATGTTAATTAATAGCAGTGAACCAGTTCCTTAGTGGTTGTAGAGTTAAGAAAGAAGAAGAAAAAAACCCCAGTATCTTCACAATTTAAAAAATAAACTTGTATGAAGTTCCCCACAATCCATGAAAAAACAAATTTTCCCAATTATTTTCTAGAATCTTCAGCTGCTTTTCCTTTCTTGAAATTTCATTTTCAATACTCTTAAACTGGAATTACAATTGTAAGTCTTTGACTTTTACAATGAAATTTTGAAATCTATTCTAATGCTAAAATATCCAGGTTGCTTTGAAACTACAGAAAGAAAGTAAAAATATTTGAATCTATTTAAGGTAAAACTCACATTACATATAAAAAGCTAATCCAGAGCCCACCCATCACTCAGTGGGTGTATGAAAGAAAAGAAAAGCAGGTTCTCTGCCTGAAATCAAACAAATCTTTAATATTAAACTTCCAAGCAAAGACTAAACATCCCAGTGATTGTCCTTGTCTTTTAAAATAATACGGCTCACCATGTGGGCACACAATGACACAATTGGCAGCAGCTGTGAAAGAAGAAAGCCTCTGGCAGAGATCACATCCCCCAGGCAGAGCTTTGCAAAAAAAAATCCCAACAAACATTTTACATTTAGATTCTGTCCTACAGGTTATGTAATATATTTTCATGACAAAGCATGACGTGACGTACATTTTCTTCTCTTTCATCCAGTTTACTTTTAATCTCTTCACCTGTCTTTGCCATTTTCTCCTTCAAAGACTCCAGTTCATTTCTAAGGGCCAAATTAACAAGCATTAGTAAATATTTACTTATTACCTTTAACTTCTTTTCAGTACTGCTAATAAACGCATATTTTATTTTCTAAAAAGAGCTGCTAATGTTGATGGGAACTTCATAAGCTGCTCAATGAAAATGTTCTTAAAATGAAGCAACGTGCCTAGTAAGTCAATATGTGAACTGTCTGTACTTTTTTTAAGTAGGAACAGATGTTCCACCTAACCTAAGGAAAATACATCCTAACCTGGAATATCATAATGCAGCTATGAAACATGGGAGGTTGCCTGTCTATTGAACTGATGGTACAGAGACTTCTGCAGAGAGTAACACTTACCCAGTTTTGCCTTTTCACATTTAATCCATAACCTTGAACTTCTAGTTTCATTTCCTTCACACCTAAGATGTCTAACGCAAAACAGGACAGCTCTTTCTATGTAATACAAAATGATGGCAAAAATTGTTCCTGTAGCAATAGGTATTTCTAATCTGAGAAAATTTCTACTTGGTCAACAGCAATACTGAATAGCTTCTGTTTAGCTATATAATCCAGAAAAACATTAATCAAAAAAAAAAATCACACAAAGCAGCATATGAACACAACTATTTTGAGTCTACTTCCTTTAACAATATCGGATATTAATATTTGTTTTTACTTGCCTTAGCTGGCTATTTGCCTCTTCTAGGTTTTCAACTAACTGCTTTGTATTTTCTTCTTTTTTCTTACTATCCTAAATAAAGACCCGTGTCAGAAAACAAATAAAATTCAAAGTGACTTCTTAAAAAAATTCAAAGCCATCCAAAGCACACTGGCCTGCCTTATTCACAAGTGTAACTACACTTCCTTTCCAAATCCAACACAAAAAACAGTTCAAATACTCTACAGAACCATGTCATGTTACAGTTTACCATCTGATTTGTAGTTAAAATCGAGTATTGTCCTTTAAAAAAAGCTGGAAGTTTACAACTTGCCTCTTGTCTTTCTTGCAGTTTCTTGAGTTCTGCAGCCACACCATTCTTCTCTTGTGTTATTTGTTCTTTCTCTAGTGAGAGCTTATTGAGATACACTGTTAGTTGTTCATTCTTTAACCTAATTTAAAATAAATGGCCAAGAGGAATAAGAACATGCATTTTGAAATCTCCTTTTAAGTTAAATCTACTTATTATCAAGTGTTACTCCATGCTGAAAAAAGTCCAGGCCTTTATCTACAAATATAAGCTTTGCGGCAAAGTCACAGTAATACAAAAAGGGGACAGAAAAAGGAAAGAAAAACAGAGTCAACTTTTATATAAATATAATGGTTACTGAAGATGATGTAGTTCAAAGCAGGATTAACAATGAATTCAGAAACTTTCTCTTCTTGTTAACTAAGTCACAGAGATATGGAACAGCTGCATGTTCCATAGAATACATACAAATAGAGAAAGTGCAATTTACAAATGTAAATATATAATTAATGTCATACTGTGTGGTTCAAAATTTTCATTAGAAAACAATCATAGTTAATTTCACTGTGTGTTAAAGTAACTTCTATATAGCACAAAAAAAATTAAATACTATATTTTCAAAATGGTCATACGCCTCTTGTTCAAGATCTGTTTTCAGAGTCAAAAGCTGCTTTAAATAATCTTGTTCCTTTTCAGCTGTACTAGTCAGTTGTACTTTCAAATCATGGATTTCTTTCTGCAAAAGGAAAAGGAAGAGTTTTGAGTATACATGTGTAAACTACAACTCATGAAAGTTATCAGACATTAACTGACAGCACAAGGCTTTCAGAAGAACCAAAGATCCATGTCATGGATTATCCAGATTGTATCTTTACATATCTCTGGTGGGATATGGAAGTGGTATCAGAGACAGTGAACTCTGATACCAGTGCTATACATGTCCCCTGCTGTGAGTCTAATTAACTAATCTGCAAAATTATTAAATTAGATTCCTTGGACATAATTTTAAATAAAGACATTTGCTTCAGACTTCATCAGCTTTTGCGTTCATCTAAATTAAAAAGACTAAATAAACATCCAGTACTATATGTCAGAATAGAAAGGCAATCAACAGGGCTGTGTCCTCATCCTTAGTACAGCTACTGTAGGAATGCAAGGGGCAACAGTTAGGCTCCTCTATACAGGAGGATAGAGGATCTGCTGTCACTGCTATAAGCAGAGTAGTTCAGGGTGGGACACTGCTCTGTGTGCTATTTCTTATGTACTTGTATACAAGTTACGATGGGTAACTTCACTATTTATGAAAACAGGTTACTACTGCCCTTTCTCAGACCTCTCTGATTTGGAGAGCATTTTCATTTCTGTCTCCAAATTTTTCTGTCTCTACAAATTTTCTACAGTAGCCTCAAGATCCTTCTTCAGTAGAAGTCCTCTAATTTTCCCGTTTTAGAAAATTAGTGAAACTCAGTTCAGAACACTCAATGCACAGATTATAATGAACAAGCAGAAATGGTAAAATGCACACCTGGTTTCACACTATCTTAACTTTAGTTGATACAGTTTCTTGTTAGACTTGTAAATATAAAATCATAATGAAAATAAACCTCTATTAAGAGTGTACTTCATACAGCTTAGACTTCTGTGACAGAAAATGGACCTGTGTTACAGTACAGTACGGTTCACAGAGGCCAGAGCTAATTACCTTCCTATAAGTAAGAAAAAATGAGAAAACTTTATACCCAGAGGGAGTGGCATTTGAATAGGCATGAATGAAGAAGGAAATAACCAAAAATCTTGACAAGGAAAACCAAAACATAGGAGACAAGAAAAACCAAAAACATAGGAGACTAGAAAGACCAAAACACAGCAGACAAGAAAAACAGTGGCAATAAACAAGTTCTTCAAAGAAAACACTGAAATTGTGTGTGAGAAAGTTTAGTAGAAATGTTAAGGTAGACTAGACTGTGTTTATTTATGGCATTTAAGATATTTACACAGCAAGAGGAATTTCATATGAAGAGCAAATGCCATGAGACTAATAAAATGAACATTTACCAGAGTTTCTGACAGCTCTTCAAGTTGCACTTCTTTGTCACATTTCAGTTTAGTCATCTCTTCTACAGCACATGTAATGTAAAATTAATGGAACAGAAATAATTTTTCATATTTAGCATGCAGTATAAAATATTTATCCTTTTGTAATATCCAGTTCTCAAAATTTGTTGGATCAAGTTCAGAAACTGTGAAGCTAATTTATGACTTAATTTAAATGTAGACTTGAAAAAAGGATTAAGAAAGACATTAGCAAATCTATATCTGAAGAGAAACTTATCTGAAATTTATCTTAAATAAAATTCAGAGCCTATTATATGCTCCACAATTACGGCTTCAAATAAACCATGGACTGTAAGACCCGAGTATTCTCCAAGTATTGATGCATCTGCATTGTTTCAGAAAAAAACAAACCTGAACTACTGAAGGTACTCACATGGATATGCTAAAAAAGGAAACCACTTATTACAAACTCCCAAATGTTTTCTATGTGCACATTCACAATACTGGTATTTTTTGCAAGTACTCAACACCAAGGTCGTGTTTGGTGTGGAATTCTCAGAGGTCTCATCTTGCCTTGCTCTACACAAGCATCAGCAGTTCACTTTTGAACACTTCTCTATGGATGCCCTCAATGTATACAGAGACATCCAATTACATTTTTCATCTGTCAGATGAGATCTAGGGCCATGTGCTGCACAGCACGAAAACAGTCCTGAAGGCAGATCTCTTACTCTGGGGGCTAAGGAGCACATCCCTAGAAACCACAAGATATCAAAGCAGTATTTAAATAAAACCCCTGCTAGCATCTTTCTACATCCAGCATGGGGAGGGTCTACAGTAACCTTAATGGGAGGGTTTGATCTCTGCTACAAGCTACAGAAATCATTCCTGGCACCTGCAGTGCTACTGGTTTTAGCTGGAAACCAAAATTACTTCTATGAGAATTCATGCATGGATGGACTTACCATTGGAGCTCTGCATAGCACTGCCCTTTGGCTGTTGACAGTACCAATGACCACCAAAGAAAAGGGAGTCAGATGAGTAAAAATAAATTTAAGCATTCCTGACAGGTACATGTACTGTAAAATCATTTCTCAAAGCAATAGAGACAGTCCATTTCCAGAAAACAGCAGAAAACATTTTTATTACTGCCTAGCTCATTTTCTGCCTTTCTACAAGCCTTACCCAGTTCAGCAGACTTATTTTGGAGCTCCAAGGTAAGCAGCTTTGACTCATCTTCATGCTTCTCTAATCTAAGAAAATGGCAATTTAAAAAACCCTGAATGTATAGTACAAAGCACTGCATTTGAAACTTAATGGACAATAAGACAAAGTCTTACCACAAGCACTTTAAGAACATTTACCTTTCAACAGGCAGATGATATAGCTGCCTTCAACACATAACAAATTTCACTTTTACAGATTCAGAACAGTAGACATAAAAGTAAGCAAATATATACCTACAGAAATCTGTATTTCTTAAAGACAGAACTGTGGAAGTTGGAGGAGGCAAAAATTTACTTTTTTTTATAGACCATTATTGACCAGCACAAATTAAAAAAAATACATTAAATTCTCTGCATTTAGACCACTGTGTCAAAAAACCTCCAAATTTCAGCTACATTTCCAATTGTTCTTGATTTTGTCATAAACTGCAACCTGTAAGATGACTCTTTGAATTTAAACTCTTTAATTTACCTATTTTGCTCTTCTTGCAGCAAGCTTTTCAAATTGGCAATAGAAGTCTCAAACTCCTCTGTCAGGGCTGCAAGCAAAGCCTTAGTTTTTTTACATTCTTCTTCCTGTGCTTCCTTTTCTCCAGTGACCTGAATTAATGTTTTCACTGTAGTCTGGAATTCGGTTTCTAAGCTCTTTTGAGTAACCTTCAAAAATATATATAATTTCTAAGCACATTTTGCAACAAACAGATACAGTTGTTTCATACCTAAAGTATCCATAATTATTTATGCAAATACTCATCTAGTCTATTTATACTGTAAAACTATAAGCAAGGTGTACCTCTGCCTTTTGCAATGAAATTTTAGCCTCTTCCAGCTCTGCCCTCAAATGTTCTTGACTGACCTGGGATTTCTTTAACATTTCTTCTTCATGTACTAAGCAAAAAAAGATGCATGTTAATATTTTAAAAAATAGGATATTTACTAAAAAATGCTGCTAAAAATGTAAAATGACATACATTTATAGAATTTAACATAGACTAAAGGTATTGATATCATATACTATAAATACTTTGAATATAGATGGCTTAAAAATATTGAAAATCAAGTTCTGAAAAGTAAGTTTCCTCAGTGGCACCTGCCTGACTGTAAATTTGCAAAACTCAAACAATGTATTTTCCTCTTGCAATCTTCAAAAGCTCTCACTGCTTGACTCCCCCTAAAAACTACCCTGCCAGTCCTGATCCCACATGAGCAGCTTCTGCTCGAAACAAAAATAAGGCCTTCAAGGCCCCAAAATTCTGCTGCTGACCAGTAACAGAATAAAATTATCATGATCCTGTTTCCTATGCTTCTAGAAACAATTACATTTAAACATAGCAGACAGAACTCTTACATTTTGCTTCTATTAAGTCAGCAATCTTATTTTGTGATTCCTGCAGCTGAGCCTTGATGTCTTTTATTACACCATCTTTTTCATCTCTCTGTATGGTAAGAGCTGAAATCTAGCAAAATTAAAGAAATATCATAATGAAGTCTGGAAAACGGACAGATACTCATTTTCATTTGTACCCCAGGTATGATAAGCAGACGTACTGCTGTCATTCAAGTTAGATAAAGCTGTTGATCTTAGCCAAACATTGATCAACTCACGTTACTCTAAATAAAAAAGTTCTCCAGTTCAAAACCAAACCATGAATTACAGTAGACTAAAGGTACTGAAATGTCACTAAACTTAGTAGAATCTGACTTAAATGCAGCTTCAGCTGTTATTTTTGTCTTTTTTACTAATGCCCAGAAACACTCCTTGCCTCTTGCATTGCCCTTTAATCACAAATAAAGCTGTACATATTAGATGGTAAAATTGAGCAAACCTGCTTTTCCTTCTGACTGACTTCCAGTTTGCATTCTTTTTCAAACTTGTCCACTTTTTCTGCTTCTTCTTTTACTTTCAAGATACAGTAATATCCATAGTTAACATTCTAGCTGAAATATACTCCAAGTTCAATACAACTTCCAGTTTACAATTGCTTGTAACTGTACAGCTGTATAATTTGTTTCCTAAGAGTAACTGTTGAGGCAATGTTTGATTTTATTATCAAAGTATCTTTTTTTGCCAGCTTTCCACAGAATTAGTCCATTACTCCATGTTTGTTATAAGAAACTAACAGAAAAGAACATGTGAAAATGAAACAGGAACACAGTAGCCTATACATATAGAGTGAGACCATTTAGTAAAAGTTTCTGTAGCTATACACTAGTGCATTATCATTTAAATAAACTAACTACATCAAATAAGTATTGCTGTCTAGACTGTACTTCACAGTCAAAACTTGGACTTTGAGTGCCTATTTGAAAAATAAAGTTCCAAATTTGGCCCAGTGGAACAACAACAGAAGGGGCCAGGCAGTGAATACAGGCAGCATGAATAAAAGAGGGTCCCAGTGTCTCAATGTGACCTGCCCACCATTTGAGCACTTCACATCTGTCTGCCCTGACACTGCCATGTGTTTTAAAAGCTATGAAGTACGGAATTGTTAAGCCAGCAGCATAAACACAATAAACAGAATTCTCACATTTGAAATTCATTTCCAATCTGTCATTCTCTGCTTGCACACGAAGCTCTTCAAATGCCACTGTCATTCTCTAAAAATAAAATTTAATATTTGAAGTTCAATATTGGAAACCCTGGAAGTTCTCCAGAGGCTGCTGCCAACCTCAGCCACTCCGAGAAATCACCAGGTAGGTGAAATGGAGTCCAAAAAGAAGACAGAAGTTCTGGCAGTCACCCAGCACTAAGCACATATCACACAGATCACATGGATCTACATCCCAAACACTGCTGCACTTTCTCCAGTGAATGTGCTTGATATAATACAAAAATAATTCTTGAAAGGGACTGAAAACCTGACTTCCTGCATCACACATGACATGATACACACACACGATGATACAAACAGTATCCCAACATAAACATGGAACTCAGCTCAGCATATCCACATAACTCACATTTCTTTTATCAAGCTATGTCACTTACTTCTATGTTGCTATGAAGCTCCTCATACAATTGTCTTGTTTCTTCTTTTTCCTGTTCATCTTTCAAAGCAAGAATGTACAAGAAAGTTTTTCTTTTGAAAAAGAATGCCAGCTGTCCAAGTCATTATGCTTAATCAGCATAATGAATTAAAAAAGGAATTATCAACTCTTTTCTTATTAAAATAAGTCATTATGAAACAGAGTGCCAAAAGTTATATAATCTAGGGAAAATGTATATTTCATTGAAACATTAAGCAAGCTCAGCTTTTAAATTTCCTTCCCAATATATTTTTTTCTGTGAAAAGTGTAATTTTGGATCAATTTATGTAACTATATTAATTCTTATAGTATTAATGTTGTTGAATAATAATGTATCAAAACTTTTAGTATTTTATAAACTGTAATGTAGGGTTTAGCACTGAATTTCTTCCGATCAGCAGAGATACCTATGGCCACAGAACTGCCATTATAAAATTGCAACAACTCCATGTCCATATTTTCCTTCTTTCCTTTCACTTTTGTAATTGATACTATTTTTCCCTAAGAAAACAATTGTAGAAGAGAACAGTAAGAAACACAGCTATCAAAAAAGAACAGTACATCTATATACAGGTGTTTCTAGAATTAAGGCTAAAAAGAAACAGACACTTCTTAAGTATCCAGGATCAAGTTAGTAAAATTTTAAAGATTATAATAACAATTCTAAATTGCATATAAAGTAAAACTCCCAATCAAGAACATGTTTTAAAACCTCACGAATTTAAACTTCATTAAGTTACCCAGCTGTCTTGGCTTGTTCAGTTTCATGAGAAGAATTCTAGTTACTCATTGTGCCTTGGGATTGAGACCTTTTTTCCCCACAAATGTGTAACTGCTCCAAACAGGAAATGCCAGCTCTGGAAATTCATTAAAGAGTGTTGGGAATTTAGAGTACATTCTACTGCCTAAAAACAGGCATGAAGTGCCACTTCATATGTCTTAATATATTCACAGCATCTGGATGGGACTGAAAACCTTCAATGGGCTGACCAGACCTGAGAAGACCTGCACTGCTATGGAGCGGCTGCCAGTGGCTAATCAGGGGTGTTGACACTGCCTCAAACCTGTATCAGTGTTTAGGCACCCAAACAGCTCCCAGGCTTGGAACCTTTCAGCAAACAATTATACTGGGTTCAAAAATCCTCTGGATTTAGCATTACAAAGCAAATGTGTGTTAGACCTGTGGCTTCACTTCTAATTTTGTGAGCCACTTAAAATTCACTTCTCATTTTAAGAGCCATCCAGTTGATCTCAACTGGAGAACATATCTGGAACAGCATGAGAACTTTTTTCTGTTCATGAATTTAGAGCAACCTAGAAGTACATTTACTCTCATAAATCAAAAATAAAGAAGCATTTACATTTGCTGGTCTTCTCTGTGAAATGAGTACAGGTTTCCTTGAGCAGATTACACAGATGCCTTGAGGCAGCGGTTCTAAAGGAGGGAAAAATACCATATGTTTTCACAGGAGTGCACAGTACTTTATGTACCTAAGGAGTAACAAAGTAAATGACCTTCACAATTTAGCAGCTATATGAAACTGCCCACATGAAAACTGTTTATTTTCACCACAAAAATATATATTTGGTTGTATTACTTACTCTTTCAAGAGATCTTTATTTTCACATATCTCATCTTCCAGTTTTAAACGGAGTTTTTCATTTTCAAACTAATTTCATAAGGAACAAACACAAAAAGACACTGTTATTGAAAAATATATAAGAAATACACTTGGACTTCTCAGATCCCACACGAAAAAGTAATTTTGGGCATCAGTAGAGAGAAGTCTGTTTTACCTGGTATTACATGCTGAGTCATCTTTTGCATGAAAGACGTAGTAATGAACAATAATTTACCAGCAACTGAGACACTTACAGGTATACACACATTCACATGGGACAGGTGCACACACCTTCTCAAAATAAGCATTTTCTCAAGGCACAAATCAAACTGCAACATTCTTTAATATTTAATTGTATGAATAATATTGTCATACTAAATCAGGAAGCACTTAACTTCATCTATTCAATGTGTATTATACAATACTGGCCTGCAGTTCTTGAATGGCTTTATTCTGTGCTTCAATAATCTTTATATTTTCTTGGAGTTTTCTTTCTTTCTGGTTTAGTTCTGATTCCACAGTCAATTTCCACTGCTTGATCTTCTCAGCCTCTTTGTAGAGTCTTGAGAACAATTCATTCATTGTTTCTGCATTCTATTAAAACGGGTTCCACAATTTAATCTCAAATACTATTTAATTAATACTGTTGTAGATAACATATTTATCTCTTAAAAATATCACAAAAGTAATATTTTTCCACAGATGGTGATAGAAGCTTATATATGATCCGGAGCCGAAGTTTAAATCTTTGTGCATCCACTATGTATGTATCAAAAGGCATTACAGAGCACATAGGAGACACAAACACAATGAAATAACCCAAAGTGCCTTCAGACATCACCAAATAGATGGTCTTAAAGACATGGATAATTGCAGTCCATCAAAATCAATAAAAGTTTTGCTAGAATTATCAGTGGAGCCAAAATTCCTTCTAGTAGGTTCTTCACACCATTTCTTTCCTCTCCTTCTGACAGACACTGCTGAGTTAAGTAAAAGCAGCTTCAGAGACTTTTCCCAAGAGTACCTGTGATACTGCCATTAAGGCATACACGGAGCAGGAAGAAAAACCACCCACCCTTGTGCTCTTAGAACACCTTGAAAGCATTGTACGAGCAGAGCTGGACCAGTGTTAGAGGCAGGTAAGAGCAGCACGCAAGCCCACAGGGCAGTTTGGTTTACTTACGATGCCCCCTATCACCATCCTTGTTTTGGCTGCATCACAATATTGTTGCAGTCCTGATGGGACTTTAATAGCTGCTAGGATTAAAAAAAGTCTAGTTGTCAGGGATATGAAAATCAGCAGGAGGAGTGCAAGAAATGTGTTTTATTTTGTGGCAGCAAAAAGCGTTTTGTAGCTGCAAAGTACAGAAGCTATTGCAAAAAAGTAAGCTTTACTGAGTTGCACTAAAGCAGAAATATGCTGGTAAAGATGCTGCAAAAAGAATCCAATGCTTGAGGAAACCACTAAATTCATTGTTTTATAGATAAAATAAAGCCAGACAAGGCAATTGGTATAATCTACTTCAGTTTTCCAAAGAATACTCTGACTTCAATCCTTCTGCCCCTCAAGAGACTATTCAGAACCAGTTCCACAAGGATACCTAAGTGTTTAAATCTTACTCTGATTAAAACTCACAGACTTCACAGACACTTCAAAAAAAGAAAAAACAACAACAACAAACAATCTTCAAATCACCTTAATTTTTAAAGATTTGTCTCCAGGCATGTTCACTAAATCACAAATATCTCCTCTAAGTGATTCAGCTTTAAACAGGAGACAGAAAACATTACTCCCTTTTGACTACTTCCTTTAGTGCTGAAATATCTACTGAATAATGCTTTAGGCACTGTTTGGGAAGAAATTTAAAAGACCCCAAGAAATTAAATATGCCAAGTTGATACTTAGCTGACCTCTTCATCTACTTCAGAGCAAAGTTTTACTTGCTGTGAAATCGTATCTGAAACATGAAGAGATTTTGGTCAATGTATTTCTAAAAAAAGTAACAGTGAAACTGTATTTAACAGTGTTACAGATATGAAACCGTGAGACTACTCACAAAAATTAAAACTTGACAATACTAAAAAAATTTAAAGAACATGCATGGCAAATGTTTATTTTAGTCTTACCTGAATCAGTGATTTCGCCACGGTTCGACATATCGAATGGCAACTTAAAAGCATCATCCGAGTATTTGTTAAAACCCTGCACAAATTTCAAAATTAGTTTCTTATGGGTAGATTTGTACAGAAGGATTATCAAATCCAGAACCCCCCCACCTCTCACAAATGATGTGAAAAAAGAGTTTTTCATTAATAAAGCAGCTGCCTACAATTTTCAAAGCCCAAGGTACTGGCAATGGCTTTGGAACTCGCTTGTTTCTTACTTCACACTGGTTTATAGAACTGTGGGTCTTTTGCAGTTTGCTTTATAGACTGTGGCCAAAGGGGAAGCTTTCAATGCAGGGAACTCAGCAGCTCCTGCCTGTCTGTGCACTGGTGCATAGTAAAGGACTCAGGAAGCCAAATTACTTTTTTGAAGACCAGTAGTTGATATCCGTTTTTTGCTTTACTTCCAAGGGCAGTTCTATACCTATCTGATTATGTTTCAGCATGAAAATATCATTTTACAAGGTTTTTAAGTCACAGAAGTTCATCCTGTAAACAACATAACTCATCTGCTGTCAGAATATCCCGTTTGAATTTCAACATATTTCATCAGGAGCTTCGACATGAAAAAATAACTTGTTGAATTCCAATGACTCAGTGTGGGGACAGAACATTTTCACTGCACACTTGATCTGGTGAGAGCAAGACATCAAAGCCAGTGTGAGCATCTGAGTGGGGCACTGCTCACTCTCTGTGCTGAATTACCCGTATCAAACGCGGATTTATCATCGGTGATGTACGGGTTACAACACAGAGCAGATGCTCGAGAAGATAATTCCCTTCAGTGTTGATAGAAAACAAAAGCAAAAGTCTTTGAAATTCAAACTGAAGATGGTACCCCGGCACCAGTCGAGGCATATGCACAGAAATTAGTCCAGCGCAGAGCCGTCCCGCCCGTGCTGTGTGTGTGTGCTCCGGCTCGGGGCTCTGCCGGGGCACTCCCCGGGCACAGAACTGTCCCCCTGTCCCCAGGGAAGGGCCCCTGCGCTTTCCCCCCGCCCCCTCCTCAGCCACGGCCTCCAGAGCAGCACAGCCCGAGGGGGCGGCCGGGGGAGGGTGGGCAGCCCTCAGCGGCCCGGCGGCAGAGCGCTCACCTGGGATCTGCCCGCAGACACCTGCCCAGCGCTCAGGCGCGGCGGCACGAACAATTTAAACCGTTTTTCTTTCTCCATGGCCCCGACAAAAGGGTGGGCGAGCGAGCCCCAGCGCCGGCACCTCTCGGCGGCCGCTGAAGGCGGTCCCGAAGAGCGGGAAGCTGCGGCGGCCCCTCAGCGCAGCGCGCGCCTGGCGGAGACGCCGCCTAGCGGAGCTCCCGGGCGCAGGGCGCTGTCCCGCGGGAGCTGCGCCCGCCCAGGGACGGCCCGGCCGGGCAGAGCGGCGGCCGCGGGGCGACCGGGGGGCGGGGCTTCCTCGTCGCCCGTGGCCACCAAAGTGGTCTCGGGGCTGCCCGAGCGGCCGGGCGGGTTGAGGACGCCGCCGTGGTCGCCGGCCGGGGGTGCACAGCGGGGCCTTCGCCGTCGGGGGGAAAGCGGGAGAGGTCCGGGGGGAACGGGGGGTCCGACGGGGAAGGGAGGGGTCCCGCCTGTATAGGGAATAAATGGGGGAGCGCCGTTCTCCTGTGACCCTCCCGTGTTGTAATCGCTCCCCCAGAAGTGTCGGTGGATGGAACGTTGTGTGTAGGGCACTGGAACGTTGAGAGCTCTGGAAGGAGACAGAGCAGAGAAAGTCAAAGCCCAGAGAACTCAAGGGAGGACAAACCTTTGCAGTGCGGAACACGGTGAGTCTGTGGGTGCAGGGCAATGCAGGGGCAGGTCCTGGAGGCACCTCCTAAAGCTGGCACAGCCCCAGGTGACGGGATCTGTGAAGAGGGGGCTGTTGGGGGGCAGTTTGGAATAGCTGTGCAGCCGGGGCGTTCAGGGTGCAGCCAGGGGTGCTCAGGACTGTCCTGCAGAGTAGGATTCCTGTGCTTCAGGGCTCTGTGTGCCAGGGCAGCGACTCTGCTGCCTGCCAGAGGTAGCTCTCAGCCGGCCCGGGGAGCTGCTCACAGCGCCGGAGGCCAAGATCTGGGTGTGTAGTTGGTTGACCCTGCCAGTACACTAGGCACCCACCGAAGCCACTCTATCACTGCCCTCTGCAACTGGACTGGGCAGAAAAAACACAGTGAAAGGTTCATGAGTTGAGATAAGGACCAGGAGAGATCCCTCATCAATTACTGGAAAAACAGACTCAAATTAGGGATATTAATTGAATTTATTACTAACAAAATCAGAACAGGATCATGAGAAGTAAAATAAATCTTAAAAACACCTTCTCCCCATCCCTCCCTTCTTTCCAGGCAGGGAGACGGAGAATGGGGGTTATGGTCGGTTCATCACACATTGTTCCTGCTGCTGGCCCCCTGCTCCAGCATAGCGTCCATCCCACAGGAGACAGTTCCCCACGAACTTCTCCAGCAGGAGCCCATCACTTGGATAACAGTTCTCTGGAAACTGCTGCAAGGTCGGTCACCCTTCCACAAAGTCAGTCCTACAGGCACAGCCTGCTTCTATGTGGGTCCCCCCCAGGGTCACAAGTCCTTCCAGGACCCTGCTCCAGCACGACTTCCCACACAGTCACAGCCTCCTCTCAGGCATCCCCCTGCTCTGGTGTGAGCTCCTTCAGGGGCTGCAGGTGCATTCCTGCACCCCCATGCCCTCCATGGGCTGCAGGAGCACAGCTGCCTCACCATGGGCTTCACCACAGACTCAGGGGAATCTCAGTTCCAGCACCTGGAGCAGCTCCTGCCCCTGCTTCTCCACTGCCCCTTGGTGTCTGCAGAGCTGTTCCTCTCATATGTTCTCACCCCGCTCTTCTCTGGCTGTAATTACAACTGTGCAACAACTTTTTCCTTCTTACATATGTTATCACAGAGGCGTCACCACCATTTCTAACTGGCCCAGCCTTGATCAGCAGCACATCCATCTTTGGAGCTGCTAGGGATTGGCTCTGCCAGACATGGAGGAAGATTATGGCAGCTTCTCACTGAAACCGCCTCTGTAGACCCCCCCACTACCAAAGCATGCCCAAGTACTGGAGCTAGGTGTCTTCTCACTCCCAGTATCCCCCTTTCAGATTTGGGGGGTACCCCAAAACCACCTCAGAAACAGGGATACCCCAAAATCCTTTCATGAATGGGAAATACCTCAAAACCTAGTTGTTGACTTTAGACCCCAAAAGTCCCACCTGCTCTGTCCAATCATTTCTTCTGGTGACATCCAGCAACACTGGATGATCTTCGAGGTCTTTTCCAACTTAATAGTTCCATGATTCTAATTCTCTCTGGCCCATGGGTGTCTTCCACAGCCAAATAGTGATGGTTAGGGCAGAGACCAAGATTTTGGAGACAATGGGGTGGAAACCCATCTAAAAAAGGCTCTTCCACCCACCCAACCCAACCCCATGGATACTCCAAGTATGCCAACAAATCCTTTTATTTTGGCCATGATTTTGTTTTGAACTGTCTTCATCCCTTAAAAACACCCAAAATTAGGGTAAAAATGTAAAATTAGGGTAAAAATGTAAAGCCTCACTGTTTCACTTGGATTTGGGGGGGAACTGGGGGTTCAGCACTATACTCAGGAGGATTTAGGTGTTCTGTGGGGATTTGGAGGAGTTTTCTCCATCACTTTGCACTCCAAAAGCCAAAGATGGATTGACCCGTCACTTCAAAAGAACTCAATCCCACTCCAAAGTGGCTCAATCCCACCTCAAAATGACTCAATCTCACCCCAAAATTACTTGATCTCACAATCCCCAAAACCCTGAGGAGGCCTGGGATGGGGATTGGGAGGAGCAGGAAGATGGGATGGGGTTTGGGAAGGGTGGGATGGGGTAAATAGGGCTTGGGAGGGGTGGGATGGGTGGGATAGGGTCTGGAATGAGAGCTGAAGGTTGGGTATGATGAAGTCAGGGGGTGATGCCTTAGGTTTTAACTTTCATATTTTTCAAATCCTGTACTGCTTAGTGTGTGACTCTGAAGTTTCTTGTAGCCTGTTAACTTCTGCTCTCTCATGCTAGGTAGACATAACAAAGCCTCTCCAGGCCTGCTCTCCAAGGACACTCAGACCATCCTAGGCCCAAAAAGTATAAACCAAAAGCCTCTAAAGGGGGTGGGGGGGCAAGCTTGGGGAAATGACATCATTAACTGAAGCTTTAATTGGAGAATTAACCCTGATATGCAAATAAAGCAAACCTATAAAAGTGTGAAGAACTCGTGACCTGCTGTCCATCTTGGGGTCCATCTTGGCAGTAGCCTCTGGCTCCCCAGGGGGTACCTTTGAAGGCCTTCCAAATAAATAACCTACCTTTATTCCCTTACTGCTGTCTAGTCTCTGTTTTTAGGTAGCCTCTCAAGGCATCAGGGCGACCCAATTTCTGAGGGGGTTTTGGGGTACCCAAATCCTGAGGGGAGGTACTTAGAGTGCAGTGACACATGCAAGGGTGTCTCAGTTCCCGGGAATAGGGGTTCAGCGTGGTCCCAGCATCAAGGAAGGGGAGATCCAGGGGCTGGGAGAAGTGAGATTGCCGGGATAGGTGGGGCAGGAGGGTCCTGGAGTCAAAGAAAGGGGGATGCAGGAGCTGGAAAACCAGGGATAGCCAGGAAGGGGGGTCCCAGTGCCTGGGAAAGGAGGGTGAAAAGGGGATCTTGATAATAATAGGGAAGAGAAGGAGGGAAAAACGGGATGAGGATCCAAATTCCCAATTTCCAGTGCCAGTAACACAGGGAGAGGGCAGGAAAAGTGCCCACAGGGAAACTGATCCCAGAGTGGATCTGGTGGTCAGGGACAGTGGAAACTGGGAACAAGGATTTTGGGAATGCAGAACAGTGGGATGGAGGTTGCCTTCCCAGATCCAATCCAAGCCCCAGATTGATTTAATGCCTTAAATCTAAGGAATTATAGGGGTGTGATTGAATCTGCGTACAGCTTTGCCCTGCAGGATTAAGGATGGCAAATCAGATATATTTATATAAAATTAATTATTTATTATGATAAATGATTAGACAAAAAGGTCTTGAGAATTATTTACTACACATAAGTAGTAAAAGAGATAAAAATACTAGGGTAGGATAGGATAGGATAGGATAGGATAGGATACGATAGTTCACTATATCAAAGCAGTCAAATTAAAGTAATTATATTAAAGCTAGCAAAAAGAAATAATTATTAAAGCAGAGAGTGATGTAGCTCACCCAGACCAATGACTGTGGACAAAACCACATTCGCTCAGACATTGAGGGGTGTCCCCACCCAAAGGAGGGACCTCCACACACTCCAGAAGAACCTACCCTATGAAAGAGGACTGTACTTTTAAGGTGTAAAGGATTGGCTGACAATCAGTATGTGTCTGGGTCAGTTTAGCAGCTTATTTGCCAAATCTTTGCTTCACTATCAGGATGTTAATTTTGGGGTTGATGAGCCAGACTGGATTTAGCATAATTCAATACCAAAACCAGCATGACACCCCCTCTCAGTCCACCACTGAGAGCCTTGTAAATAGGGCATTGTCTGAGTTACTTGACCATGTTCCAGGGCAGAACATCCTGCTACAGCTGGCAAACTGAGAGGTATCTGAAGGAACAAATCAGGGAATTACAGAATATCTCAAATTGGTAAACAGCAGTTTCCCTTTGTGAACCCATGTTGACTGTGCCTGTTATTTACCTTGTCCTTCTTGGTCCTTTCAATAGCACCCACTATCACAGGATCATAGACTCTCTCAACTTGGAAGGGACTCATAAAGATCCTTGAGTCCCTGCTGCTTCCAGGACAACCTGAAATGAAATCATATGACTAAGAGCCTTGTCGGTGCACTGCTTGAGCCTTGGCAGGCTTGATGCCCGACCACTTTCTCTGGGGAGCCTGTTCCAGTGCCTGACCAGCCTCTGGGTGAAGAACCTTTTCCTAATGTCCATTCTGAACTTCCCCTGACCCCATCTCATTCCATTTCCTTGTGTCCTGTCACTGATGACCAGAGGAGACCAGCATGCCACATGGACTGCCCGCTTTGACTGCAGTGGGGTCACTCCTTGTCCTTTCCTTCTCCAAGCAGAACAAAACCAAGTGACCTCAGCCGCACCTCCTAAGTTTTACACTTGAGGCATTTCACCATCTTGATCACTTTCCTCTGGATGCATGCTAGTACTTTGATGTCCTTCTTTTCTTGTGTCACCCAGAACTGCCCCCAGAACTGGAGGTGGGTCTGCCCCAGTGCAGAGCAGAGCGGGACAATCCCCTCCCTGGCCTGGCTGGCGATGCTGGGCCTGATCCCCTGAGGACACTGGCCCTTTGGGCTGCCAGGACACACTGGTGACATATATTGCCATCAGCCCAAAGCCCCAGATCTCTCTGCAGGGCAGCTCTCCAGAATCTCACCTGGGAGGGACCTCAGCAGGTCTGTAGGCCAAGGCAAACCACTGTCACTGGAGTAAGGAGAAATGAGGGTTGGACTGTTTGTTTTGGTGGAAAATATAGGCCTATATAGGCACACAGGGAGTGTGGATCTCTCCAGGAGCTGATCTTGCGCTCTCAGTCTATCCAGAAGCTGTCCCTGGCATCCCCTTTCCCCTCCAGTTCCCTTTGCACAGACAAACACACACATACAAATTACTCTCTCCAGCACCACTGAGGCTGGCAGGCAGCTTCCACTGTCTCTGTGCTTCCTCCTCATGTTTGGTTTTTGTTAGCAGCTCCTTTCCCATCCATACCAGCTTCCTACAGTGTTTTTTACCTTCCTGAGTGACAAGGCGAGGTATTCTGGAGCTCGAAGACAAGATTTTTTAACATGAAATAGTTCTTCCCTCTTCTCTGCAGGACAATATCCCATGGAATTCTTCTTAGCAGGTCACCAAGGAGGCTGAAGCCTATTCTCCTGAAGTCCTGCACTCTGCCTTTTTCCTTTCTCTCAGAGCCTTCACCTTTGCTTCCTCACCCCTGACTGTTACAGTCCTGACCTTGTTTCTAAGTGTGATGTCCTGCAGGACATCTTCCGTCACTGGCTCTTCAGTCACCCTTGTCAGAAAAACTCTTAATAAGCTCCAAAAACCTCCTGGCTGGCTTGCTGTGTTACCCCTTCATCAGATACTGGAATAGTTTAGGCCTCCCATGAGGAGTAGCACCTGGAAACATGAGGTTTCTTCCAGTTGTCGGAGAAGGCCCCAGCGACTTCTTCCTGCTCAGGAAGCCTGCAGTGCATGTCTCCCACCAACCTTCCTGTTGTCCTGCTGTTTCCTGTGGACTGCCCCACTGCCTATCCCAGCAGTGCCCACACATTCCTGCTGCTCTCTCACACAAAGGGAACTTCACCCCTGGGTCCAGACCTAAGGCATTCCCATTACCTGCCTCACAGGACTCCTCAGTTTCTCCAAGAGTGTTTAGGTCACAGTGTCTCTCCAGTAACCAACTCACAGGCTCTTGGGGCTCTCTAACATCCGATCCAGGCATAAACTAGATCTCAGATCTCTTTTTATACTCTCTGGCTGCTTGGTTTGATGTTTGCTGGTGGTTGCACCCACTGACAGACGCACCAGCCACTCTTTGCTGCCCAGCCCCAGTAGGAAGATGAAAGCACAGATCCCTGGGAAGTACCTTTCCGAAAGTACATTTCCTTATGGGTAGCCCTGACCTTGATATGCTACTTGAAAAGCCCCTCTGGAAATGTGCTGAGGTGATCTGGACCTCTCAGCCTCTCCCCGACAGTGCCGTGGGGATCTCTCTGGGGAAGCTGAGAGCTGCCCCTGGCATGCAGCAGAGTTTCTGCCCTGGCACACAGAGCCTTGGAGCACAGGGACCCTGCTTTGCAGGACAGCCCTGGGCACCCCTGGCTGCACCTCCACCTTCACATTCCACAGCTGTCCCTGGCAGAAAGAGCCATCCTGTCCTGCCCTGTCCCTCTGACGGTGCCACAGAGAAGCCCTGCTCTGGAGCATGTCCTTCTCCACAGTAAAGAAACTCTGTGAGCCTTCCTGCCACATCCTGGCCTTTGCAGCAGGGTGTGCCAGGACACCTGAAGGGGAAATTCTGGTTGTAACTGCTCAGCTGTGGTAGTTTAGGACCAAGGAATAACCTGGAATGGAGAAGGCCCAGCTGAGGAAAGGCTTAAACAGGCTGTAACTATAAATTCCAGAGACTTGTGCGGAGAAGCCACGCTATGAAAAGCCAGTGTCCACAAAGGAGACAGAGGAGTCCTGCAACTTTACTCGAATAAAGGGAGAGAGTCCACTGGGGCACACGCCTTGAGGTTTTGGAGGGTGCAGCCTCCTTTTATCCTAAACTCCCGACCACATGTTGCTCTCTTCCTTTCCCCATCGGCTGAGGTACCAGGAAGGTACAGCCTTCCTGAACCGCCTACCACATATGCCCCCTTGAACATGTGGCGCCGTTTTCCCCAATGTTTGGAAGTTCAGGCTGTCTGGGTTCTGCAAAAGACTTTGTGCAGACCTGTGTCTATTACCCTAAAGGTCAGGAGTTTGGGTTCTTTAACAAACTTGTGCAGCTTGATGTTCGTAGAGAAATTAAGACCCGTTTTGAAGATATTAACACCCATTCCTCCTAAAGACCCTCACCACAGAGTCATTTGTAAGGGCACCCATCTTTCCTATCAGACTGAAGGACTGTAAGGGAGTGAAGATCCCCTTGTTGATAAGGAACAGCCACAGCATTGTCTGGTAGCATCCTGGATGGGGAGTGCCATCTCAGGTGGCAGAGCTGGGCTGGGGGCTGGGCCCAAGGCTGGGCTCAGGTGCCTTGAGCTGGTGCAGCTGTCTGTGAGAGGTCAGCTCTGGTCACATCTGTGCAGAGTCCTTGGAGAATGGCTTACGGTGGTAGGATACTGCCCAAAGCTCTGTGGGAGAGCTTTTTTGGGTTTATATTTAAGCAAAAACATGTGTTCAATTCACTAAAGGGGTACACTAAAAATTCCCCACAGTTCTGGTCTTTGCTCTATGTTCATACTTCATTAAGAAATGCTTCAATCAGAAACTCTGGATAATACATATTCTGCAGGCAGAAAAACTAGAAAAATGCTTTCTTGTTATTTAATTTCACAGTCTTTTCACTTTGGCAGCACTCCTGAAACTGCTCCAATTAACTGAGAACTGGGGAACTGAGGAAATCACACCCACAGCTGAGGCTTGTTCAGGCACTTGGCATGTTCCTGCATCCTTTGGTGCCAAATCCCTGAACTGCACGTTTGGGAAGCTGAAACTCCTGAGAAGTCAAAGTCAGCAACAACCCCCAAGACTCTGAGGGTTTGACTGGCCCCACTGAGGGTCATCACTGAAGAGCCCAGTGAGGCCATGACCAGGAAAGGAGACCATCCCCGGGTTCTGGTAAAGCAGGAAGTCAGAGGTACTTGTTACAGCTGGAAAATGTGGGGGTGCCCAGCCCCACCAAGGCCCTTGGTTGTCCCTGCCACAGACTGTCCTACATTGCCCTATGCTTGTGCTGTTTCTCTGCACACTTTAACCATCCGCTGCTTCCCAAATCTCTCTGACCACAGGATGTGCCAAGATTTACTGATGTCTCCCTGCCCACACTGGTTGCTGCTTCAAACACCAGTCTGTGGTTACCTTACAGTTTGCTGATGCCTCAAAGTTTCCCACAGCCTGGCCTGTTCTCTCAAAGCCCAGTTCATGCTCCTCTATCATCCCACATATCCCAACCCCAAACTCAAATCCCCCCTCCCCACCCCAGCACTGGAATGCACATTCTATTTTCTCTCCCGTGTCCAGGTGAGGAGGGGAGTGACAGAGTGATTTTGGGAGCACCTGACATCTGGCTGGGGTCACCCTCCACAAGCCCCCAAGACTCATCACACCTCTCAGCATGACCCCCAGTCATTCCCAACTCAACTGCCAGCGTGACCTCCAGCTCAATCCCAACACCCAATACAACCCCTGGCACAACCCAACCCAACCCAACCCCCACTACAGCAACACCCCTTGCTGACCCCCCCAGTGGTGACAGGTAAGTCACCCCAGTTCTGGGTCTCAGATGCCTGCCCCCCCCATTTCTGTCTCGCCCCCCGTTTCTGTCTCCCCCATTTCTGTCCCTCCTCCCATCCCGCCCCCTGAGCTCTGTCCGCCTGGGGCCCTGGGTGCTGTGTGGGATGTTTTTCACCCATTTGTCACAGGAAATCCGGGGGGTGGGGTGACACCAGAGTGGTGGCAGCATGGCGGCTCTGGGGCACATCGTTGGCATCATCATCGGGGCTCTGGTGGCTGGTATGGGGGGACTTGGGGCCCTGACCCATGGAGGGGGGAAAAGGGAGTTCCTGTCCCACAGCAGGTGGGAGATGAAGGTCCCTGACCAACTGCGGGTGGGGGAGGAGCACTTGCATGCCCAGATCCTTCCCACGCTCCGGGAAGGAAATAGGGCCCCACATTGGCGCCATGAGAACCGGATGCTGGGTGCCCCTCGCCTTGTGGGGCTCAGAGACCTGGGACCCTTCATTTATGGGTCCCAGACTTGGGTCCCCCCACTTGTGGGTCCTGGACACCTGGGTCCCGTCACTGGGGGAACTGTGTGGGGCAAGGGGCTGTCTCTCACCCATCCCCCTCTCTGCCCTACAGAGCTGCCCCACATCAGAGCCTTCAGCATCCACCCAGCCCCACATCGGGTCCTGACCACTGGTGGGAGCCGGAGCTTTGGGCACCAAGTGCTGCCGCTGGATGGGGCCCGGTAGGAGATGGGGGGCCTGGACATCTGAGTCACCCCAATTATGGGGCCCCTCCCAGGGCGCTGGGATACTTCAGCCACCTAGGGATCCCAGGTGGCTGAAATAACCCTCTCTCCCCAGGGTGCTGGTGGGGGCCCCATCAGAGGTTGGAGATGGGGGGCGGCTGTTCCAGTGTGTGGTGCAGAGTGGAGAGTGCTGGGAGGTGGAGCTGGAAGGTGGGAATGGAGGGATTAGGAGGGACTGGGGTGGAAGTAGGGGTGGGCATGGGGTGGAATTAGAAGTGGGGATGCAGCAGGATTAGAAGTAGGATTGAAGTGGAATTAGGGTGGATTTGAGTGAGATTAGGGTGGGGGTGGGTGGGGGTGAAGGTGTCTTTTAGGGGTGGGATTAGGGCAGGATTGGGATGGGATTGGGGTGGAGGAGCAGTGGGAGTGGGGTGGGACTAGGGTGGGAGTGGGGTGGGATTAGGGTTGGGGGTGGAAAGGATTTGGGGATGGGATTAGAATGGAGGTGGGATAAGGGTGAGATTGTGGTAAGGGTGGGTGTGGGTGGGGGTAGGGTGGTTTTGGGTCTGGGATCAGGGTGAGATTGTGGTAAAGGTGGGTATGGGTGGAGGGTAGGGTGGTTTTAGGGGTGGGATTAGAGTGAGAGCAGGATTAGAGTGGGAGCAAGATTAGGGTGAGATTAGGGCAGGATTAGAATGGGTGGTGGAGCTGGGATTGCATGGGGTGTGATTTAAAATGGAGACGGGTGGGATTAGGGCAGGATCAAGGCAGGGTTAGGGTAGGACTGGGGTGGGATTAGGATTAAGATCTGCCCCCAGGGAATAGCACCCGGACACACATAGGAATGGCCTTGGCCCGGGATGGCGACGGCATCATCGTGAGTCCAACAGTCCTCCCGCCCCTTCCCCTCTCAGCCCCACCCTCTGCCCCACCCCACTCCTCCCCTCTCAGCCCCACCCTCTGCCCCACCCCACCCCTTCCCCTCTCAGCCCCATCCTCTGCTCCTTTCTCGCCCCTCCCCAGGCCTGTGGTCCGGGCTCGACCCACATCTGCGACCGCAACATCTACGTGAGTGGGGTCTGCCTCCTGCTCGACCCTCAGCTGAGATTGCGGCAGGAGCTGATGCCCGGACGCCAAGGTGAGGGGCCACCCCAGAGATGGCTCCCAACCCATGGAGAGTGTGGTGAACCCATAGCTGACCCATGGTGGCCATGATGATTAACCTTGGGGGTTGACCCATGGCTGACCCAGGACTGACACACACAGACCATGGTTGACCCATGGAGGCCATCATGGACCCAGGATAGCCCTGGCTGACCCCTGGGGCCATTGAGCCATTCCCCATGGCCCTCTGCCCCCCCCCAAGTGGTGATGCCCTCAGTGACCCCCCCCAATGACCCCAGGCTGCCAGCGGAGCCCAGTGGACCTGGTGTTCCTGTTTGACGGCTCCAGCAGCATGAGCCCCTCCCAATTTGGGGCCATCCGGGACTTCATGGTGGATGTGATGGAGAAGCTGGGGAACGCCTCCATCCACGTATGCCCTGGAGGGCTGTGGGGGGTGCGGGGGAGGGTGGGAGTTCTAGGGGGTGTTACGGAGGGGGAAATGGGGGGAGTACAGGGGCTATAGGGGCACTATGGGAGATGAGGGCTATAGGGAACACTGTGGGGGGTGGAGGCCATGGGGGCACTATGGGGGGCTAGGGGCTATGGGGGCTATAGGGAACATTATGGGGGGATGGGGGCTGTGGGGGCTATAGGGAACACTATGGGGGAATGGGGGCTAGGGGGAACACTATAGGGAACACTACAGGGGTTCAGGGGCAGCAGGAGGCTATACGAGGCTCTGGGCCCACGGCCCCGGCAGGGTGGGCGCTGACAGTGCCGCACGTGGGCAGTTCGGGGCGGTGCAGTTCTCGGATGGGGTGCAGACTGTGTTCACGCTGGAGGAATTTGTGGCCAAGCCGCAGCCTCGGGAGCTGCTGCGGGGGCTGAGACAGCGCGGAGGCCTCACTGACACCTTTGCTGCCATCGGCTTCGTTGTGTGAGACATGGACTGCCCCACTGCACCCCACAGCTGCCCCACAGCCACTCCTTATGCCCCACTGCTGCCCCACATCATCCTCTGCTCCTGCTCACCACCCTCCAGCACCCCAGCTGCCCCACTGAATCCCCTGCCACCCCAGTGCCCTCCTAATGCCACCCCAGTGCCCTCCTAATGCCACCCCTGTGCCCCACTGCCACCCCACAGCAGGGCACCACACTCATAGCACCCCACTCTGTCCCCCAGAACCACCCTTGTGCCCCCTGCACCCCACTGCCACCCTCCAGCACCCACATGTGCCCCACTGTTCACCCTGAGCTGCTCTCCACCAGCACCCAGCACCCCACTGTTCCCCTGCTGCACCCTCTTCACCCCCGCTACTCCCCAGGCTCCCAGAATGACCCCCGGTGGCCCCCCCCCAGCCCCACCTGCAGCACCCACTGTGGTCTGTGCAGGCAGACGCTGTTTTCAGAGGAGCGGGGGGCACGGCCAGGGGCACGGCGGGTGCTGGTGCTGATCACGGATGGCGATGCCACCGACAGTGACACCAAGAGCAGCGTGCGCGCGGCCGAGGAGCACGGCATCCACCGCTATGTCATCGGGGTGGGTGGGATGGGTGTGGCCAGAGTGGGCGTGGTCATGAGGGTGTGGTCATGGTGGACCAGGCAGAGCTGGGCATGGTGGACGTGGTCATGGTGGGCATGGTTATGGTGGGGCTGGTAGTGGTGCGGGCATGGCCGTTGTATGGATGTGGTCACGAGTGGGCATTATCGTGAGTAGGTGTGCTGTTGGGTGGGCACGTTGAGTAGGTATGTGTGGGGTGGGTGTGGTCACGGGAGTGATCACAGGGGGCATGACCAGTGGTGGGAGTGGCAATGGGTTGTAAGGGTGGGTGTGGCTGGGAGGGGGGATGGTCATGAGTGGGTGTAGGCAGGTGTGGGTTATGGGTGTGGCCATTTGAGGGTTTGGGTGTGGCAGAATGGCTCATGGGTGGGTGTCATCATGGTGGGCACGGCCCTGGGTGGGCGTGGCCATGGCTGCTCATCCTGAGGGGGTGGCAGATGGAGGGAATGTGCAATGGCCCCCCTGTCCCAGTAACACCCGGTGTCCCCTCCCGGCCAGGTGGGGAATAACTTCAACAGCCCCAACACGCAGCTGTACCTGCAGCAATTCGCCTCGGGGCCTGGCTTTGTGCAGGTGCTCAAGAGCTTCGAGCAGCTCCAGAGCCTCTTCCAGGAGCTGCAGGCGCGGCTCTATGACATCGAGGGTACCCCAACACCACCCCTCCCCCACACCACCCCCACCCCAACCAGCACCTCTCCTGCAGCATTCAGGGTACCTGACACCCTACCCTGCTTCCACCCCAAATTAATGCCTCCCCCCTCCAGTAACACAACTGTGACATGGAGGGGACCCAAAACCAGCTGGGGCATGCACCCCACCCCAATTAACCCCTCCCTCACCCTAATTAATACCTCCCCCACATCCATCTCCAACACCCCCAATCCTCTCTCATCCCTCCCCGCCAGGTACCAC
The DNA here is from genome assembly GCA_014706295.1 of Lycocorax pyrrhopterus obiensis. Classification (NCBI taxonomy): domain Eukaryota; kingdom Metazoa; phylum Chordata; class Aves; order Passeriformes; family Paradisaeidae; genus Lycocorax; species Lycocorax pyrrhopterus. The sequence goes on from JACSVZ010000022.1 coordinate 1,705,549, forward strand.
CCAGCTGCACAGCTTTCACCTGGAGATGTGCTCCAGCGGGATAAGTGTTGATGTCATCCAGGTGGGAAGGGGGGAGGGAGGTTGAGTGTCAGGGTGGGAGTGGGGGTTCCTCGTGCTCATGTGGTCCTCCCCCCCCAGGGCCGGCGGGTGACAGGGGCGGTGGGGGCCGATAACTGGGCGGGGGGGCTGCTGGAGCTGCAAGAGAATGAGACCTTCGTGCCCAACCCCCACCTGAACGAGAGTGGTCCTGAGGGATACCTGGGTGAGAAGTGTTAATTAGGGGGGAGGGGCTCATTGGGGGTAAGGGAAGGGTTACATGGATGGAGGAGGGATAATAGGTGAGGGGAAGAGGAGTTAGTTGGGGGGAGAGGGAGGGGAGGGGAGGGGAGGGGAGGGGAGGGGAGGGGAGGGGAGGGGAGGGGAGGGGAGGTTTGAATGTAGTGGGACACAGAGAGGTGGGGGGGTAGATCCTGGGGGAGGGGCAATCTTGGTGGGTGGGCAATCTGGGTGGGATGGTTCAGAAACGGTGGGAGGTGGAATCATGGTGATGGGTCAGGACCCAACCAGGGACCAGGTTGACCATGGTGGCATCTCAGGGCCATGGGGAGACTCAGGTGACCCCAGCTTGAGAACCAGGTCATCATGGTGACCCCAACCCAGGGTGACTATGGTGACTCCATCCCAAAGCACAGAGTGACCAGGTCAGCACACCTTGGTGACCACCTTGACCCTGGTGACCCCAATCCAGGGACATGGGGTGGCCAAGGTGTCCCCCACTTTGAGAACCAGGTTGACCCTAGTGGCTCTGGTAACCCCCTCCCCCAGGCTACTCGGTGGTTGGGCTGCACGTCCCTGCCCGGGTGCTGGTGGCTGCAGGTGCACCCCGTCACCTCCACGTGGGGGGGATAGTCCTCTTCGAGGTGCCCAGAGCTACCGGGGACTGGCAAGTGCTGCAGACCCTCGTTGGGGAGCAGGTATGGTGGGGACAGGGTCCCCCTGAGTGTCCCCACCTTCCCCAGGTGACACAGATGTCCTCTCACAGGTGGGGTCCTAATTCAGGGCAACCCTCTGTGCTGTGGGGGAGGGGTCCCATGTGTGTCCCCACCCTCTCCCAGGCAACACACTGTCACCCTGCAGGTGGGGTCCTACTTTAGGGAGGTCCCCATGGATGTGCCTACCCAGTGACACAGATGTCCCCCCACAGGTGGGGTCCTATTTTGGGGCCACCCTCTGCACGCTGGACCAGGGTGGGGTGACGGTGGCATTGCTGGTGGGGGCCCCCAGCCACTACGATGGGCAGCGGGGAGGACGGGTGCATGTGTACAGGTGGAAGGAGGTAAGAGGGGCACCACCCCTGGGGCCACCACCAACCCTGGGAACACAAAAAGTGGGGGGCACGTTGCTAGGGGGGGACACCAGCCCAGGGATATTGGGTGACCATGGTGACCTAAAGCCAAGGACCATGGGATGGGGGTGACCAGGGTGACACCCTGGTCACCCCAGTCTGAGGAACATGGGCTGGGGGTGACCAGAGGTGACATCAACCCAGGGTTACCACGGTCATGAGGTGGCCAAGGTGACCCCAAACCAAAAGCATGGGGTCAACATGCTGCCACCACCTTGGGGACCATGGGGTGACCAGCATGACTGAAACCCAAGGTCATAGGGTGACTACGGTGACCCTGAGCCCAAGGTCTGTGGGACAGGGGTGATGCAGGGTAACCTCAAGGTGGGGGCAAGGGTTACCCCAATCTGAGGTCCATGGGACCGGGGTGACCAAGGTGACCCCCACAATGTCCTTGTTCCCCCAGGATGCCCTGCATCCCTCTGGGCAGCTTTGGGGTGCCTCAGGTCACCCCTTGGGCCGTTTTGGGGCATCCTTGGCCACCCTGGGAGACCTGGATGGTGACAACCTGCCTGAGGTTGCTGTGGGAGCCCCCCTGGAGGACGAGGAATGTGGAGCCGTCTACATCTTTTGGGGGTGCCCTGGGGGAGTGGAGCCCTTCCCCCGACAGGTAGGACCTGGGGAATGAGGGGGAGCAGACCTGCCCCCCGGGGGGGAGGGGACATCAGGTGGCTAAGAGTGTCCCTTCCCCCCCAGAGGTTGCAGGGGAAAGTGGTGGCCCTGGGGCGTTTTTTCGGGCAGGCGGTTGCTGGTGGCCTGGACCTCACAGGGGATGGACTGGTGGATATGGCAGTGGGGATGGAGGGACACGTCGTGGTAATGAGGTGACATGGGGGGGCATAGGGGACACAGGGGTGAGGGTGAGGAAATGAGGATATGTGGGTAGGGACAAGGATGGTGGTGAGGAAATGGGGATATGTGGGTAGGGACAGGGATGGCGATGGGGACATGAGGTTGAAGTTTTGGGAAGAGTGATGGGGGCCCAGGCTTGGGGACAAGACCATGGGGATGGAAAGGGGGACATGGGTGGGGACACAAAGACACAGTGATGAGGATGTGAGTATGAAGAAGGAGTAGGGAAGGACATTGTGGGCGGAGACACAGATGGTGATGGTATTATGGAGATGGGAATATGGGGGTGGAGACATGGGACAAGGAACAAGTCACGGGGACGTGGATGGTGACGATGGGATGGGGACAGAGTTGAGGACGAGAACATCGGGGTGGAAATAGGGAAGGTGATGGGGACAGGAACATGGGGATGGGTACGTTAGGGGTGGACATGGGGACATGGAGATGGGGTGGGAACAAGGACATGGGTAGACAGGGGCAGAGATGGGGACATGGGGGTGGGGATGAGAACTTGGGGGTGAGTCCAGAGGGAGGGACACCAGGGGGACATGGGGGGAGAGGGAGGTGGTGATACAACCAGTGCCACCCCTGATGTGTCCCCTCCCTCATGTCTCCTCCCTTGCAGGTCCCGCCCAGTGCTGAGGGTCACCCCCCACCTGACCTTTGAACCCCCTGTGATCCCGACCCGCTGGGTCGACTGTTCCAATGTCACCACCAGCACTGTGACCCTCCGCCTCTGCCTGCACCCCCCAGGTCCAGGGAGGGGTGCACGGGATGGTCTCCAGGAGGTGCTGTGGCAACTGCTGACCTTTTGCCTCGATCTTGATCTCTAGGTGACCTGGTGACCCCAGTGAAGTTCCAGGCGGATGTTGACCCCCAGTGGGCACAAGGTCGGGGGGATTTTGGGGAGGGGCAGCAGAGCTGGGCTGGGGAGATACAGCCAGGACAGAGTTGCCAGCAGGAGGCGCTGAGGGTGCTGGTAGGGACCCACATGGGGCAGGACCTACACTTGGGGGGTGGGATCCAATTTTGTGGTGGGGGCAGTACTGACACTTAGGGGGTGGGGTCCACCTTTGGGAAGGGGACAGAACCCACACTTGGGGGGCAGAGGGGAACCAGCACTTGGGGGGTGGGACATCCCCTTGGGGGTGGGGGACTGACACTTCTGGGGTGTGGTTGGGGGTGCTGTCCCCCACTTCTGGGGTGCCCCCCAACCTCCTGTCCCTTGTGCCCCAGCCCTGCCTTGAGGACTTTGTGACCCCAATCCGTGTCACTGTCACCATCAGCTTGCCCCATAGGGACCCGCCAGGGCACATCCTGTCCCCCAGCAGTGCCCCCACCTGGGCCGAGGTAACACCACAGTGGGGCTGGGATGTGGGATGCAATGGGAGGGTGGTGGGGTCCCCCAAAATTAATGTGCTCCTTTTCTTCCCTGCCCCATAGATCCCCTTTGAGCAGAACTGTGGGGCTGACGAGGTGTGTGAAGCTGACTTGGGGGTCAAGGTGCTGCCAAGGGGTGCAGCTGTTTTGGGGGTCCCTAGTGCCAAACTGGGGGTACAGTTGATTGTGAAGAACAGGGGAGAAGATGCCTATGGGGTGGCCCTACAAGTGCACCGCCTCCTGGGGGTCTCCTTCCGGCGGGCCCGAGCCAGCCAGGTATGTGGGACCCCAAAATATGGGGTGGGGAGGGACGCAGGTATGCGGGCCCCCCAGATTCCAACCCCGTATCTCCTCCAGGCCTCGACCTTGGTGCCGATGCCCATCCACTGCTGGGACTCCCAGGGCGTTGAGGGGCAGCCGTGGGGCCTCACCTGCAACCTCAGCTGCGTCCGCTCTGGCTGGCAGGTAAGAGCTGGGGGGCAGCACTGGGGGGCAGGGGTCGCTGTGGGACAGCCCCTCGAGACACCCCAACTCTTCCCCATGTCAGGTGGTGGTGGAGGTGACCTTTGACCTTCAGCAAAATGCCTCATGGGGACAGTCCATGGGGTTGACGGCGACTGTGAGCAGGTGGGGTCCGTGGGGTGGGGAGGGGCCTGTGCAGCGCTGTTGGGCAGGGAGGTGATGTCTATGGGTCTCACCTGCCCCATAGCAATAACGAGCCCAACATCACCCTCGGGGACAACATGGACTCCTGGGACATCCCTGTCCACTTTGCCCTTGACCTTGTGGCCTCCTGGTAAGCCCCACACATTCCTACTCCATGGATTCGGGGGGGACCCAGGCAGCTGGGCCCCACTGATCCTCCCTGCCCCACACACAGGCAAGAAGATTCCACCCACCACCTAAACTTCACCCCTCCCCAGCCCCACAACAAGACTGTGCAGCACCACTATCAGGTGAGCCCCCTAAGTGACTCCCCCCCATCCTGCTGCCCCACAGCCCTGACCCCCAACTCTGCCCCACAGGTGGAGCTTCTTCAACCACCCCCCCAGGGCAGCCCCAAACCACAGGTGACACCCTTTGTCCTCCTGCCCCATGTGCTGCCCCATGGTGTGGCTGTGGCTGCTCCCCAAGTGCGAGTGGTGAGTGGGGGCCTCTGCCCAATAGCACTCCCCAGAGACCTTCCCCCCAAATACAGGGGGCAGGACCCCCTGCCCCTCAACTCCCTTCTGACCCCCACTCTCCCCCCTGCCCCCCGTGACCCCCTGCCCCCTGAGTGACCTCCTGCCCCAAAAATACCTCCTGCCCTCAAGTGACCCCCTATCCCCCCACTTCCCTCTGTCCCTAGTGATCCCCTATCCCCAAACTCACCTGCTGCCCCATAGGAACCAGGGGGCCCCTGTGTGGCTGTGGGGCTGGAGCTGGGAGACTCTGTGGGTCAGGAGCTGAACAGGAGCATCGCCCAGGTGAGGAGGGGAGGGGTGTGAGGTGACCCTGATCGCAGGGTACAGTGGGGGGTGTTCAGGGGCAGAGGGATCTAGTGGAGGTGCTCTGGGAGCACGACACTTGTGGGGCACTGGAGGGTCCCCACCCCCATAGTGGAGGAGGGGCTGGGCTCTGACTCAAGGCCCCACCCCTCCCTCCCCCAGGCCTGCTCCACGCCCCACCTGCAGCTGTTCCACTGCCCCCCGACCCTGTTGACCCCGGCGAACCCCGCAGGGATCACGGTCAGCGCTGTCCTGCAGCCCCTCCCCCATAGCCAGGTACCCCTCCCCCCCAGTCCGTCCTCCTGTAACCCTTCCCCCACTCCCAGAGCCCCACCCCTCTAACCCCTCCCCCACCGCAGGGACCCGCCCACTCCCAGTTTTGCTCCGCCCTCTGGCTCGCTCTGCCCCTGCCCCTTCTGGCGGCCACGCCCCAACTCCTCCGAGCCCAGGTAATGAGGTGGGGGACGGGCTCTGGGATGGGCAGGGGTCAGAGCGGAAGGGGTCCGGCGGCTGAGGGGGCCGTGTGTAGAGGCCGCGCCCCAGCTCTGGTGTTTTCAGGTAATTGGTGGGGAGGGGCTGCCCTGGAAATTGGGACAGCCCCTCCCCCGCCTCCGACACCTCTCCCTCCCCCACCCCCGCCCCCACTTGTTTTAGGGAGTCACCAAGGTGGAGCTGCTGTGGGAAGTCAACCCCCTCCCTGTCTACATGGGAGGAGGGGTGGGGGGCCTCCTCCTCCTCCTCCTCATCTCCCTCGGCCTCGCCAAGGTGGGGGGGAGTTTTGCGATGGGGGGAGGGGTGACCACCACTCTTGGGGTGCCCGTCCCTCCCCCATTCTTACCCGCCCCTCCTCCACAGTGCGGCTTCTTCAGGAGGAACTACCGGGAGCGGATGGAGCAGGAGGGGGAGCGGGAGGAAGAGGGAGAAGAGGAGGAGGAAGGGGGAGGGCAGCGGGAGGGAGAGGGGAGCCTCCCAAGTGGGGAACCCCCCAAGGGGGAGACCCACCCTCCTGACCTGCCCCTTCCCTCGCCCAACCTGTAAAGCGTTCTGGTTCTGGGCCCCTTTCCTCCCTTCTGAAGGGGTTTCAAGCCCATCCCCAACCCCAATAAAACGTTCTACAGCCCCTCCCCCACCATAACGACTCCGCCTGTTTTTCTTCACTGGTTTTACTGGAAAGCCCTGAGAAAAGTGTGGGGAAGGGGGCAGGTCACCACCCTGACCCTCCCCCTCTCCAAAATGGTCCTGAACGGGAGAGGAGCCTCTTGCCCTCTCTTGTGGGTCTCTGGGGGAAGGGGTCAGCAGTGGGGGAGGGGCCTAGGGTGTACAGGTAGCAATGCAGGCCTCACCCCCTCCCAGTAAGGACACAATTAACTCCTCTGGGGCAAATGAAACCCTACTGGGCTAATTAACGTCCCCAGCTCATTAAGCCCTGTGAGAAAGGACCTCTCACGATTTAAATTTTAAACGATTTATTAAATTGTTAACACACCGATCAGAGGCTTAGATTGGCTGTCTGCCTTTACACAAAGCGGAACGCACATCAATGACTTCACATAACCTGCACCCAGACAGACTCAAGGCCTTTGACACCAGCTTTTATAACCCGAAGACCCCGCCCATCACCTCCCCTATACCCTCCCCTTAGGATCGAGATGATTGGCTGGTGTTTGAGTCAGTTCATTCAATTGGGTGGTGGCTTGCTCCCGTTGTCTAGGGTCTTGTCATAGGTGTGGTCTTCACCCAATGATCTTCTTGCCTGTGCCTCTTTATGCAGAAGTCTCCCCTAAAACTCCTCCTTCAATTACATCACTAATATTCTGGAACATTCCCGGCTCCTCCATTATTAAAATTATTATTGACCTCAATTATAGGGGAGACAAGGATATTGACCTGACATAACATTAACTGTTCAGAACATCCAAGTACCTTATCCCATAACAATTAAACAGCAATTATTAGCATTACATAGTAACCACAACTCATTTCATTAACTAATTACCCTGTGTGAAAGCCAATTCCATCAATCTGTTTTTAACAAGCCCCCAGGGCTAATTAACCCCAACAAGGTGGGGTTACCCCCCTTGGAAGCTCGTTAACCCCTCCAGGGTTAATGAATGTTCCAAAACTCCTGTTAGGGAGGCCCTGCACCCAGGGCTCATTAAGCACCCATCCTTCACTTCTGTCTATTTAACCTCTCTACCGAAAAAGACGTGGAGGGGCTGGAGTGAGGGATAAGCACTGCCCCACAGTCAGCCCTGGAGCCCAATCGACCCCCAGAGAGACCAGATGACCAGAAGCCCCACCTGGGGGGAAAGGTGGCCACAGGAGGCCAGAGCACATAAAACCCATTGCCCCAAAAACCTGTGGTCATGTCCCTGTTGTCCTTGGATTTTACAGCAGCTGAGCCCACGCTGGATCCAAGGCAGTAGCTGTATCTTGGTTTTCTCTTTTCTCTTTTCTCTATTTTTCTCCTTTTCTACTCCCTATTTCCTCTTCTTGAAGTGTGGGTAATTTAAGGTTGGATGGGTAGAGTTTGCCCAGTCAGTGCTCTGTGAAATGCATTATTTGGTTTGAATGTTGGTTTCAAATGTTGCCAAATTCCTGATTTTCTAAAGTTTGCCAGTAAAGTTGGTTTTTTAAACTCCTGGGAATTTTTGTTGAGTTCTTTGTGCCACCTCAGCAAAAAGTAGTACCTTAAATATAAAGTACCTTTTAAATAAACTCGCTGAGCAGGGATCAAGGCTTTACGTGTGTCCAGAGCTGGGAACGGAGCTGGGGCAGGGGCTGGAGCCCCAGGAGTGGCTGAGGGAGCTGGGAGGCTCAGCCTGGAGAAAAGGAGACACAGGGGAAAACGTTCTTGCTCTGCACAACTCCCTGACAGAAGGGTGGAGCCTGAGGGGGTCGGGCTCTGCTCCAAGGGAGCAGGGACAGGACAAGAGGAAACAGCCCCAAGCTGTGCCAGGGGAGGTTCAGGTTGGACATCAGGAGGAATTTTTCCATGAAAAGTGTTGTCAGACATTGGAAGGGGCTGCCCAGGAAGGTGTCCCCATCCCTGGAGGTGTTCAAGGAACAACTTGATGTGGCACTTGGTGACAAGAGAGGGTGGGTATCTGGTTGAACTTGGTGGTCTTGGAGGGATTTTCCAATCTCAGCGATTCCATGATTCTGTGAAATGGGGATGTGGTGGCTCAGTGGGAGGGCTGGGGAGTAACTGGAAGATGTGGTGGAACAACTGAGATGTTTAGTGTTGAAAATTTTCCCATCATGCCCCCCAATCCCCACACCCTTCCCAACTCAGTTTGGGGGGTCCCACTCCCCCTCCTGCTCTGTTAGAGGGTCTCAGCTTCCCCTTTTCCCCCTTCTCCCAGCCCTTTCCCATCATTCCCCCTATCCACAACCCCCTTCCCCCTCTCAATTTGGGGTCCCACCTCACTCGAGAGCTCCTCACCCGCAGTCGGGGAGGCTCCCAGCACCACCAGTACCACCCGTACGGCCCCAGCTCCCCGCGACACACCCCATCTCCAGCGCCGGGCAGGTGCTGACACCCCGAAAGAAGCTGGGGGGTGGGGGGTGGTCCCCGCGGCCCCGCCCAGCGCGGCACTGGCCCAGCAGCGTTCAGCCAATAAGAGCGCGCCACTGGAGGAGTCATCAGTTACCAGGTAGGCTCGCAGACCCCCCCCCCCCCACCCAGTACCGCGAGGGCCCTCAGAGACCCCCCACTGCAGCCCTCAGCCAATCAGAGCGCGTCTTGGCGATGACTCATCAGTTGCCGGGCAGATCCGCATCTCCCAGTGCTGCCCGCCTGGACCCCATCTGCGCCCCCCCTCTCCCTCAGCGCCCCCCGGGAGCAGAATGTGGGGAGAGGAGAGGTGGGGCGCGGCCAGGCCGGGCCTCCCCGCGCTGTCCCGGCGGGGGCGGCTGCGGCGGGGGCCGAGTGCGGGCGGGAGCCCCCGGGGCCCGGCCCTACCCGGGCACGGCTGATGCTGCCCGCCCGCGCTCTGCACTGGTCCGGACTGGTGCTCCCGCACGGGGCGGGGCCGCGGAGACCCTCCCGCGTCACAGCGCCGCTGCTTTTGGGGTGTCAACAACTGCCCTGGCGCTGGGGCCGTATTGGTGGTGCTGGGAGCCCTTCTGGCTGCGGGTGAGGAGCTCTCGGGTGAGCGGGGAGGGTGGGGGGAGAACTGCTGGAAACTTCTCCCCCGGTGCGGGATCACCTCCCCCTGCCAGGGGGAGCACGTCAGCCTGGAGCACCCTCTGAGCCAGTACTGGAGTACGGCTCAGAGGAGCCGGGGAGAGAGAGGGAGGATCCCTGCCCTGACCTCCCCATACTGACTTCCCCACCCCCCTCCCCCAGATGGAAGGTATTTGGAGTGGTCCTGGGAAAGCTGTGACGCTCGGTGGGGGATTTGAGGGGTGTTGATAGAGGCTGTGAGAGGGTTTTGGGGGCCTGGGGGAACCTGGGAGGGAGTTTGGGACGTCCTGGATGGGACTGTTTGTCTATGAGGAGGGTCCTGGGATGGTCTTGGAGGAGCTGGGAGGAGGTTTAGGGCTATTGGGTGACATATGTGGGGCTTTAGAGAGTCCTTTGGGAGGACTGTGGTTTGGGGGGTTTTAGGGGGAGGCTGAGAGAATGTTTGGAGGGTCCTGGGAGTAACTGGGAGAGAGTTTGGAGGTCTTGCAGGATTTTGTGGGGCTGTGAGGTGGTTTTAAGGGTCCTGGGGTGGGCTGAGAGGTGGTTTGGGGGATCCTGGAGGGTTTGTAAGGTGGTTTGGGGAGGTGCTGAACCCCTATCCTGACCCCCTTGCACCCCAGAGATACCGCTGGACATTGCAAGATGCTGGCAGGGGTCGGGGGCTTTGTGTTGGGGTTCGTCTTCCTGGTGCTGGGGCTCAGCTTCTACCTGCGGGAGAAGGTGAGGGGGGGTCCTCACGGAGTCCTCAGGGGGGTCTCTGTTTGAGGGCTCCACGTTCCCCTGGCTGCAGGTGATGGCCGTGGCCCCCCTGCCCTGCGCGGGTTGGGGTCCCCCCACTGCTGCCAGAGGGGCCACGGCCATGTTGGATGCGCGCCCTCCCCAGGGATGAGACCCCCGCATCCCAGTGTCACCCACTTTTCTCTCCTCACAGGGCTCCTGTGCTCCTGCTGCAACCTCAGCCCCTCAGTCTCTGCTCTGGCCCAGACCAGAGCGCCCCGTCCCCAGTCCCGCTGTGTCCCAGTGACCCCCACCCCAGCCCCGCTGCACCCCACCCGTGCCCTCTGAACCTTCCACTCACCCGCAGCCCGGGGATCTGGCTCTCCGGATTTTGGGGGGCTTTGGAGCAGCAGTAAAGGAGTTTGTAGAGGTCCCGGCACCCCCAAATCTGTGTCATCGGTTCCTCTGCACCCCTGGTGACACGGGCGGGGCAGAACGGGGTGACTGGGAGGCTTTGAGGGGGTTGGAGTGATCCTGGGCGGGCTGTGAGGATGTTGGAGGGGGCTGTGGAGGGACTTGAAGTCTTTCTGTTATCTGAGTCTTGACGGGTCTGAGCAGGTCCACCCCCCGTGCCCCCAGACCCATCAGCTCACGATCCACCTAGGACGCCCCGTACCCGCGGCTACAGCCTCCGGCAGCCATCAGGTCAGGGCGCGCTTCCCTGAAGCCCAGCTACCAGGCGGGCCTGAAATAACTCCCAAAACCGTCAGCCAATCAGGGCACGTTCTGCCGCTGACTCATCAGTTGCCAGGAGAACCCTCAGCTTCCAGTGCTCCCCACCTGAACCCCACCTGCGCCCCACTCGCCCCCAGCGACCCCCGGGAGGGGGAAGGTGGGGGGCGCCCAGGCCGAGCATCTCCCGCGCTGTCCCGGCGATGGCGGCTGCAGCGGTGCCGAGTGCAGGCACGTCCCGGGATTGTTCCAAACTCCGTCACACCTGGCCCGGAACAGCTCCAAGGATGGGGCAGCCACAACCTCTCCAGGCAACCTGTTCCCATCTGTCTTGTTGGGATCAGGGACAGGGCTCGAGATACTTCACAGTGTTGGTGTGTCAGAGACTGAAATGTTATAGTTAATGGCTTAAACTTTGCTATGAAGGAGTTTTGCGCATTATTGGCAGAACTGTATAAAGATGCTGTGATCACCGAAGCCCACCCCTCCCTGAGGATGCCTCCTCAGGGGAACTTCGGACTGAGTTAAGCCACCTAAGGGAACCTGCGATAACAGAAAGGTGACACTCTTGTTCAATTATCTCAGGCCTAGAGAGAAGTAAACAAGGCTGAGGGAGAAGAAAGCATCTCCCAGAAAGCCAAACCCAGCAACTGTCCTGAAAATCAGCTCTGGTTGAGTTTGCAGTGGGGGAAGCCATAGCCCACAGGCTCATCTACTGAGGCCAGCTTGTACACACCCCTCCAGCCAAGGGGGGAGGTGGAGAATTTTGGGGGTGCGATGTAACCTCTGGTCAGAGGCAGTGAACACCCATCCTCTGTTACACAAAATGGCTCAGTGGTAAAACCCCCCCACTCTGGGAAAGCCACACACAGAGGACAGTTTTTAAGGCCTTGCACAAGAGCACTGCAATTTTCATGAAATCAGAAATCTCTTATACACTCTGAATGTGTGTAGAGTTCTCCTCAACACTGAGATGTCGGTATCAAGTTACTTCCCCTGGGGATTGAGAGGAAAGAGACTTCTGCACCCCACTATCATTTGTTGGTAAGTGACATTAGCTCCTAATATATACTATTTCTTTGCTAGCTGTAACGTAGGTACCTTTATTATCATGCACTGTCTTATAAACCTACTAGTAGTGTTTCTTTTGTTTATCCTGTTTAGTAAGTAAGCCTGTCAAAGTCTCATGTCTGGTTTTTTCCTTGTGTCTATTCAATAAATAATTCAAGTTGTAATAGGCCTGATTGGTCATTTTTAAGAACTTGTGAGCGAGAGTGGGTTTTGGGGTGCTGGCTGCCTCAATAAAGCTGCTGCCTACTGCCAGAAACCTGGGCAGAGGCTTGTCTAAGCTCTCCCATCTCATTTGTAACAGGCCCAATGGGATGCTGTTGGGATCTACAGAGTGGTGATATTTTTTTCTGTCACTCTCTTTCTTTCCACCCACCTCTTTTTCTATTTCTTTCTCTTTCTCTCTCTCTCTCTCTCATTTACTGTTAAATAAAATCCATACTATTAACTTTGTCATATGGTCTTGTTTGGACCTTAATTCATAGAGAGGCATCTATCTAAAAATTTTAATAACGGGATCACAACACGATGTCGAGATCCTTGCAGACCAACTTCAGCCAGTGTTCATGTGCTGGAAACATGGCACCAACCCTTGGTATCTGCTCCATCTGCATCAGGGACCAGCCATAGGCTTCTGTCGTGGTGCCTCAGCAGTGGAAATCAACAGAGATGTCAATCAGTTGACTGACATGAGATCTTGAGATGACTGTGACCAAGAGATGACCATGATATGTCCATGACTGTGACCATGAGGTGACCGTGAGATGAGCACAACTATGACATGATCATGACCATGTGACAACCATGGTCATGAGATGACCCTGACTATGACCATGACAGGACCAGGACCATGAGATGATTGTGACCAATAGATGACCTTGAGATGACCATGACATGACCATGACCATGAGGGGATCAAGACCTAGAGACAACTATGACCAAGACTATGAGGTGTCCCTGAGGTGACCCCAAGGTGATCCCTGAGATGACCATATGCAGGGGCTGCTGGACACACAGGACAAAGGTTGAGTTCACAGCCCTGGAGATGAGGAGAACTTGTAGAGAAAACCCACTGCCAGGAATTTCACAGGATCTGGGCTGGGAGCGGCAGGAGTGGGGGACACTGGGAATGAAGGACACTAGGAACAGGGAACAGCAGGAACAGTGGTGTCTTGGTTTTGCTTGGCCTGGTTTTTGGTAGCAGGGGGGCCACAGAGGTGGCTCCTGTGAGAACCTCCTGGAAGTTTCCACCATGTCCAGCAGATCCAATCTCTGATGGCTCTGAAGGTGGACATGCTGCTGGCCAAACCTGAGCCAATGAGAGAGGTTGGCAACGCCCCTGTGATGACATACTTAAGAAGAAAATCAAAACAAAGTCACAAGAGATTTTGGATTCTAGTCAGAGAAGAGGAGGAGGTGAGAACATGTGAGGGAAAACAACTTGGTGACACCAAGGTCAGTGAAGAAGGAGGGGGAGGAGGTGCTCCAGGTGCCAGAGCCGAGATTCCTCTGCAGGCCGTGGTGAAGACCATGGTGAAGCAGCTGTGCCCGTGAAGCCCACGGGTTCACGGGGGATGCAGAGATCCACCCGCAGCCCGTGGGAGAGGTGCTCACACTGGGCTGGGTGGGTGCCTGGAGGAGGCTGTGATGCAGTGGAAGACCCGGTGCAGAGAGAGGGCCCTTGATTCCAGGCTGGAGCAGCCTGTCCTTGGAGGGCTGCACCCCATGGAAAGAGAGAGCCACGGCGCAGCAGTTTTGGGAGGACTGTGTGCCCGTGGGAGGGGCTCACGCTGCAGTGGGTGCGGTAGGACTGCTGCTCGTGAGAGTGGACCCACGTCGGAGAGGTTCACGGAGAACTGTCTCCCATGGGAGGGAGCCCACGGTACCACAGGGGAAGGACTCCTCTCCCAGAGCAGCGGAAGAAAATTGCGGTGATGGACTGACCACAAGTCCCCGTGCCCAGTCTCCCGGCACTGTCGGTGGGAAGGAGGGAGGGGCTGGGGGAGAAAAGGTGTTTTTAAGGGCATATTTTATTTCTCATTATCCTCCTCTGATTCTGTTAGCAATAAATTCACTTTGTAACTTTTAAGTTAAGCCTGTTTTGCCCTTGAAGTGTTTTCTCCTGGTGCTTATCTCAACTCATGAAGCCTTCATTAATTTTTTTCCCCTCTCTCCTCTGCCCAGCTGTGGCAGGGGAGGATGAGCAAGTGACTCTCGTGTGTGCTTGGTGTTGGGCCAGTGTCAAACCACGACAAGTGGACACCTAGAATTGGGGACACTAGGATGCAGGACCACCACGAGCAGGGGGACACCAGGAATGAGGGACACCGGGAATGAGGGACATTGGTAACAGGGCTCACCAGGAATGGGCAACACCGAGAATGGGGAACTCCGGGAACAGAGAACAATGGGAAAGAGAGACATTGGGAATGGGGAATAGCAGTGTGGGAGACACTGGGAAAGGGGGCACTGGAAAGGGAAGACACAAGGAGTGTGGTACACTATAACTGAGGGTCATGGGAAGAGTCCCAGGAAGATCCAGGGGGGTCCCATGCATTCCCCAGGAGTTTCCCAGGGGGAACCAGGTAAATCCCCAGGGACTCCCTGTGGTGGTGCATTTGCCCCCTGCTTTTTCCAGGCCACACCACAGTCTGAGAAATGCTCATTAGGCCTCGGCCTGGATGAACCTCACTCGGGCTGAGCTCCTCTTGAACTTATCAGAAACACTGTGTGCTTCCAGGCAGTGCTGCTGTGTAAGGAGCTCTTGATTTCTTTATGAACAGCCTTGGTAACTATTTTTCTTGCCATAATTAGACAACACCCTTGTTCTCACACTTTGAAAGAAAGCTGCCAACCCAAAGTGGGGCCAGGATGAAACCTTGTTGTGACTAAAGGCCATCATCAATCGAGGCCCTCTAAGCAGGGGTGCCAAAGGAGCCCCTTGGAGCTGTGCTGGGCCTCAGCAGCGGTGAGCAGCAAAGTCCCTGTGAGTGGGGCCCCTGGGAGCCGGGAACTCTCCCGTTGGCTGCACTCGGGGGATCCCCGAAGGACGACGGCTCCTGGGCTGCCGACACCCCCACTCCTGGAGGCCTCAGCCTTTTCCCTTTGGTGAGAAGATGCCAAGGCATCTGCAGGGAGTATTTCAGTGCCCTGGAGGGGAATTTTTCACAGGTGCCTTGCACCAACTCTTTATATCTGTGTACTTTCTCGTGTGCATATGCCATAGCAAATCTGGGAAAAATGATGCTGTCTTAGGTGTTAAAGTACCTTAGATATCTAACTATGTTAGGCCTGTATGTAAGTTTATTTTAAGTTATATGTTAAGTTAAATGATCTCAAGTTGTATTCCTTTGTTAAATTTTTAAAGTATAAGTACTGTTCAATTTGAGTGCTGTCAAGCTTTTAGACCATATTCCTTTTTATCCCTGCCCTTTCTATCCTTTGTCACACGCACCTAAACACGCACACGCACACGGATAATTAATTTCTGTTTTGACTGACTGGATTTTGTTGTTGTTGTTTTCTTTCTTTTTCCCTCGGTATGCCTTAACTGTCTGTAAGTAGTAGAGTGAACCTTGCCAACGAACCTTGTCATCTTGTCGCTTAATATCAAGTCTGCTTTTCAGTGATCCCCGAGCCGGTGATTTTTTTCGCGATCTCGGACACTCGCTCGCACCACTCCCGGTCCGCCTCCGGCCGCGCTCTCCCGGTCACTCACTCCCAACCTGAGCCGCGGGATCCGCCGGCCACCGCTGACGTCACTGCAGAAGCGGCCTTCCATTGGCGGAAAGGGGTGTCAATCGCGGGCCGAGGCTTGGGGCGGGGCCGGGGCGGAAGCAGCGCCGTGGCTCCAGCGCTGCGTCTGGGGGCGCTCCTGTGGGGGGGATGGCGAGGAGTGAGTGGGACCCCCGGTATAGGGACCCCCTGAACTGCCATTCCCGGGCACTGGGACCTCCCTGCGCTCGCCTTCCCGGTACCAGGACCCCTGTGACCACTCCTCAACACTGGAACACACCTGCACCCCCTTATCTTGTACCAGTAACACCCTGCACCCCCTTTCCCGGCCACCCCGCCGCTCTCAGACCCCATATGCCCCTTTTTCCTTCACCTTGGGAGCCCCTCGACCCCCATTCCTGCCGTTCTCAGTCCCCATACCTCCTCT
The DNA here is from genome assembly GCA_014706295.1 of Lycocorax pyrrhopterus obiensis. Classification (NCBI taxonomy): domain Eukaryota; kingdom Metazoa; phylum Chordata; class Aves; order Passeriformes; family Paradisaeidae; genus Lycocorax; species Lycocorax pyrrhopterus. The sequence continues at coordinate 1,721,541 of JACSVZ010000022.1, forward strand.
TTCCTCAATACCAGGGACCCTCTGGACCTACCTTCCAGCCATCCCTGCTCTCCCCAGCCTGGGACCCCCATTTCCTTGACACTGGGAGCCCCTGCGCCCACCTTTCCTTGACCCTGGGATCCCCAAATCCCCTTTCTGGCTTTCCTAGCTTTCCCTGATACTGAAATCTGCTGGAAAATAAACTTTCTAACACAATCTGAAGCATTAGAGAGCAGGCATTGTCTGTGCAGGGCACATTGAGGGTATCTCCTTATTCTGTGTTTGAGGTGAGACTTTACAACCAGATATTTATGCATCATAATCATACATATTCATTACAATGTATCTCCTAGCTAATACAGAAACATCACTTTCCTAGAACTCATTTGCATGCATCCGCCTCCTACTGGAAGTTGTTTTATGGTCCTGGAGGTTCATCTAAAGGGGTCTCTGGTCGTCGTATTCACTGAATGCTTTGATATTAAAGGTGACCTTTCCTTAAACTTTTTCCTTGGGCATGCACTGTTGCTTCTTGTTACATAACTTGCCAAAAACTCCACTGTAGTCCTTTTTATCTGTTTCTCCACTGGTTCCAGCCACATTTATCATCCTGTGTGCACACCATTACATCCTTTTATCTTTTTTGCCAGTTAGTCTTGAAGTTCTATCCAGCAACTTCAGGGGAACTGAGAATTTCTATTCTCTGTGTTATTTATTACACCGTTTCCCTTTCCTTGATCCATGAGGTCCCCTGCGACCCCCCAACCTTTGTGTCCCCCCAGTTCTCCACACCCTGTGATTCCTGTCCAGTGTCAGAGCCCAGCCTGGGGCTTCCCCATATGTGGCCATGGGGTACCTGGACAGGAACCCTTTTGAGTGAGCAGGGCTGGATGGAGCCAAAGATGCTGTGGATGACGGAATATTGAGACACCCAGACCTGGATTGCCAAGAGGAACCAGTGCGTGGCTGCCGGCAACCTGGAGATGCTGTGGGGCTGAGATAACCACAGTGGGGGTGGGAGGGCGGAGCAGGGGTCTGGCGGAATCTGTGGGGCTGGGATGGGATCTGTGGGTCTCCATCAGATTCTGGAGCTCCATAGGGCTGGGACAGGGCTCCCTGGGGGTGGGACACAACTCCATGGGTCTCTATGGGTCCAATCCACCCCTCCAGGTCTCCACACACTGCAGTGCGATTGCAGCAGGTTTGCATCTGGGACCTCCTGTTCAGTGGGAACATCCATGGAATCCATGGGGAAGGCTATGATGGGTGGGATTTCGTCTTCAAGCTGGGATCCAGGAGTTTGGTGGTGGCTGATGGTGCCTGGTGATGGATCACCTGGGGGTACTGGGAACCTGAAGGAGTTGTGGCTGACAACAGGATGAATTACCTAGAGCACACCTCTGTCGAATGACTTTAGAAATACATTGGATTTTGGTACTGTACAGCACATTAGTACTGGGGTGCAAATGTGGGGGTGGAATTCCCAGGGGAATGTAGGATTTTGGAGAGCGAAATTCAGGAACATGGGAATTCCCACAGGAATCCCATTCCTGTGGGAATTCTGGGAATGGATTTCACCTCCATCTCATTCCCATTGAAATTCCATAGGTGGATCTCACCATTGTCCCACTCCCATCAGAATTTCATGGATGGATTTCTCCATTATCCCATTCCCAGAACTCCCTGACATCCATGTGTACAGAAAAGTGGAACATGGGATCCTGGTGTTGTCCTGCCGCATTTAAGGATTCTGCCCCAGGACCATCAGAATCAGTTGGATGAAGGGAAAGGAAATCCAGGATTAGGAGATTGAGGGGGGTAGAATCATTCCCAACAGTGATGGCACCTTCTACACCTGGGCCAGGACTGAGGCACTGCCAGGGGAGCGGGAGCGGTACCAGTGCCAGGTGGAGCATCCCAGAATGCTGGAGCCTGGGATCTTCATCTGGGGTAAGGCTGGGAACGCAGAATCTGTTAATTGGGAATTTGGGAATGAGGAATTTGGGAATGCAAAGCAGCATGGTGGGGGTTACCCTTCCCCTTCTTACCATCTTGCACTTCCCAGAGCTGGAATCATGCTGGAATCTCATCCCGGTGATGGTTGCTGTGTCCATCATTGCTGTGTCATGATCCTCATTGGATTCAGCATCTGGAAGGTCCGATCTGGTAACATGTGGGATGTTGGCTGGGGATGAGCACTGATCTGCCCAACAGCGTTCTGCGGATCCTGTGCTGTGCGTGCTGATCATGCTTTATTTCCATAGGGAAAAGGGAGAGGAATGGATACAATGCGGTGGCCAGTGAGTACCGGTGGCAGATCCAGCTCTGGATCCCCTCCATGCAGATGAATCCCGGTGTGTGTGATCCATGCTGGAATCTCACGGATCTTCTCATTCTGCAGAAACAGGTAGAGAAACCAATGCTTGACCGCAGGTACAGAGCAGGATCTGTGTGGGATTCCAGAAGGAATATAGGGCGGGATTCCAGACCCGGGCATAATTCCAGATCAGGATCAAGTAGAATTCTAGAGTGTATCTGGGCTGGATTCCAGAGCAGGATCAGGTGGGATGGATGGGGCGGCATCGGAGTGGGATTCCAGAACAGGATCAGGGGGGATTCCAAAGCAGATTGGGTGGTATTGATGGAGCAGGAGTGGGGCAGAATGGATACAGTAGGATCTGGTGGGATTCCAGAGTAGTTCCTGCCCTCTGTGGGCTCTTCAGCCAGATCCAGCCTGCAGGATGGGGACAGGGACAGGGTGACACCAACCCTCACTCTCATCCTGGCAAGAATCGCTGTTAAGAGGGGGGCGAGGGAAGCAAGACCCCAACTCAATATGAGTGATAAGCAAGCTTCTACTTTATTAGTCTCGGATAGCTCTTTTTATACTAGGTACAGCGAGATTATTTTTAGCTAGTTTCTTTTTCTCATAACACACAGCTGCTCTTTGTTTCTTCTGGCTGCAGGCCAGGGGCTTTCCGTGCACTCTCAAGGTCGACAGACTTTGCTACATTTAACACATTGTTTTCCGCACGGACTCTGCTCGCACAAGGCCTGTGTCAGTTAACCATTTCCCCACAAATCGCCACTTGAATGATCCATGGTGCCAGACCCAGCCCCTTCCCTCTCCCTGCAGAAAGCCACAAATTGCTGGCAGAGCTCATCCTGCTGCTCCCACCCACCATGCAGCAGCTCTTCCCAACAGATTGACTTCCTATTTTCCCATGTTTTAAACACAAGAATCACAATTATTCCAAATGTTTTAATTCTGGTGTGAAAATACCCTGGTTTGGGCAATAAATCCCAGCTCCCTCCTCCAGTGCCCAGCAGGCGTCTCTGAGAACCAGGAATAGAAAAGGGGACATTGGGGACTGGGATGAAGATGCTGGGGATAGGGATGGGGACACTGGGAGAGGACTGGGGACACCAGGAACTTGGAGTGGGGACAGCAGGAGTGGGATGAGGATATGACACTGTCAGAAACTGAAATATAGTATATGACTTGAACATTTTAATGAAGGGCTTTCAAAACTGTATTACAAAAGCTGCAGAGAAGACTACCATACCCTGAATGAGGGTCTGAGAGGCCCTACACACTGCTTGCTGATGAAGGTAAGATAAGATGACTCAGGTCAGGGCTGGGGGAGAAGAATAAATTCAGAGGGATCAAGCTTAGCACCTTTGAGGTGGAGGCCACAGCCCCAGGGCTATCAGCTGCCAGGCTTGCACAGACCCTCGCACCAAAGGGTGGGGGGGAGAGAGGCTTTGGGTCTGTGTTGCAAAAGCCTCTGATGAGAGGTGCAGTGACTGCCCATCCTCCACTGTGCGGAGAAGCCCAGCTGAGGGGTCCTCACCCAGGGAGAAGCTGCATCCACATGAAGGATAGAGGGGGTGACATGGCCTATTAAAGGCGCCCCCCCAAAGGGGTTCCCAGACCCTGCACCAGAGCACCTGAGATGATGCAACAAATCCTCAGCATTGCAAGGGACCGTGTCAAACTGACCCCCTGCAAGGGAGACACATGGGCGTTCCCACCTGGCCCAAAGCATGTATTAATCCACAGGATTCTGTACTCTCTGGCATGTGGTGGCATGCGGCGTGTAGCGGCGTGGCACGGCATGACGGCAGCAACGGGGGACCCTCACCACCAGAAGACCAGATGGAGGGGAGCAACGAGATGTTGTTGGGACCCTTGGATGGGTGATATGCCTCCATCTAACCCCTGTCATTTTCTCCCTGTCCCGCTAGTGCCCATGCACACTTCTTTCTCTATTTAATTCCTTTCTTTTTCTTTTTTATTTTCTTTTCTTTCTTTTTCTTCTTTCTTTCTCTTTGCCTCTTTTACTATTAAATAAAATACATCAATTTTTTGGCACCAACATCTAACCTCGTTTGGTTTTAATCTCATTTTTGGGTATATTTTGAACCTTCAAAGTTCTTTCTGGTTTATACACAGAGACTTAATTTTCTTTGTTCTTCTGGGTTTAAACTGGATCATAACAGACACACAAACTGTCCTGGGTTGCAGTGTATTCTATTACCATCCTCATGAGCTGTTGAAACCAGGTGGGGCGGTGTTTCCTGGCCTCCTCCCTCCGGACTATCTTTCTGCTAATGGCCCATCAATGCCCTGCCGCATGACTCAGAGATAACTCCCTCCGGACTATCTTCTGTTAATGAGCCCATCAACACCTGGCCTCATGACTCATCATTCCATTGTGAGATGCTCCACCCAGAGGGAGGAACCAAGCGTTCCATTTGGATATAATCTGGGACTCTGAACACCACGGGCATCCTTCCCACTGGATTCCCAGAGGACAGGAGCTGCATAGTCACCACTGGACTTTCTGAGGAGGAGCAGACCTTTCTACTGGACCACTGCTTCGACAGAGCCACATCCGTCACTTCAGGAGGACTACAGCCACCATCTCATCGGACTGCTCACGCCACCCTGATTAACAGGGTGCCAGGTTGTATTCTGACTCTGTTAGTTTAGCCCACTGGGGTTTTTCTTGCCTTTATTTTTAATTTCCCTAATAAATTGTGATTCTGACTTGGTGCCTCCCACTGGTCTGTTTTCAAACCAGTACACATACCCAGACCCATCCTTTGGGATTTATTTCCCACTCTGTGTCCTGTGTCCAGGAGTAGACATGGGGGACATGGGGACCAGGGATCATGGGGACATGGTGGCGCTTGGATACAGGTGATCCGCACGTGGGGGATACAGGGAAGGACACAGGGGACACGGGGAGTGGAGATCCAGGAGACACAGAGATCCAGGGAATGTGGGGACCTGGGGGACATGGTGGGGACACAGGGACCAAGGTGACACAAGGAGTTGGGATCCAGAGGACATGGGGATAAGGGATTCACAGGACACTGTGACTGGGGACACCAAGAGCTGGTTGGGGACACAAACACCAGGAATGGGGACACAAACACCAGGAATGGGGACACGGGCTGATTCCCCTTTATTCCCTGCCAGACGCAGCCCCCTTCTCGCTGCCCATCCTGGGGGCCTTGGGCTGCCCAGTCCTGCCTCCGCCAAGGAGGAGGCGGCTGTAGGCCCCGCGGCATTCCCGCAGCTCCGCTGGTGTTCCTGTCTCCACCACGGCTCCATGCTCCAGCACCACAAGGCGATCGGCTGCATCCAGCACCCGCGGCCGGTGGGACACGACCAGCACGGTCCGGGCCAGCCCAGTGCGCACCCAGTGCTGTGCCTGGGGCTGGAGAACTCTCATCCCATCCCATCCAACTCAGTCCTACCCAGTCCCACCTGATCCCACCCAATCCCAACCATCCAATCCCACCCCACTGTCCCATTCCTCTCTCCCCATCCCTCTATCCCCATCATCCTATTCCTATCTCCCACCTCCCATGCCCATTTTGCCATCCTGTCCACACTATCCCTATCCCCACTGTTCCATCCCACCCCACTCCCACCACCCCAGCCCTTCCCATCGCATTCCATGTCTCTGTCCTCATCCCAGCATTCCCATCCTCTCCATTCCTACTCCATCCCATCCTACCCTATCACATCTCTTTGTTTTCATCCCTTCACTCTACTTTCCTGCCATCCCATACCCCTGGTCTCCACCCCATCCTCACCATTCCCATCCTACCATCCTGTCCCATTTCCCCACCTTGTTGACCCACACCACCCAATCCAATCCCTGTCTTCACCACATCATTCCCACTCCACCCCATTATCCCTTATTCCCACCACCCTGTCTCTCCAGTCCCCATCCGACCATCCCATTCCAGCCATCCCATCCCAGCCATCCCACTCCTCCACTCCCATACCATCACACCCCATTTTCACCAATTGCACTCCTATCCCGACCAACCCCCTCCATCCCACCCCACTCACCGCCCCCTCATCTCCATCATCCAGTGCCTCGTCGAGGATGAGGACGGCCGGACGCCGGAGCAGAGCCCGGGCCAGGGCCACACGACGCCGCTCCCCTGCCGCCAGCTGCCCCCCATGCTCCCCCACCTCTGCAGGAGAAATCCCTTGGGATCAGTGGGACCCAGCCCTGGGGTTCCCCCTCTTCTCCCCACCCCCTGTGCTCCCCCACCTCTGGGGGGGGGGATCCTGGGATCAGTGGGATCCCAGCCCGAGAGGTGTCCCCCCATTTTCCCATACCCCCCACACTCCACTGCGGGAGCAATCCCATGGGATCAGTGGGATCTGACTTCAGGGATCCCCCCACACCCCACCATCTGCCACCCACCACGGTCTCCCATCTTTGCCAGAGGATCCTGGGATCAGGGGGATCCGGCCTAGGGGTGCCCCATCCCCCCAGCTCTCACCAGTGTCCCAGCCCCACTCCAACCCCAGGATGAAGCCCCAGGCCCCAGGATTCCCTTGGTATCCCCCTGGCTCTCACCGGTGTCCCAGCCCTGCTCCAGCCCCTGGATGAAGTCCAAGGCTCCGGCAGCAGTGGCGGCCTCCCGCAGCTCTGACTCTTCACAGTGCTCCAGCCCCAGCACGACGTTCTCACGGATTGTTCCGGAAAACAGGACGGGATCCTGCTCCACCAGCACCACCTGCCCCAGCCCTGAGCTCTGTGATGCCATCTTGGCTCCTGGTGTCCCCATCCCTGTTCCATGGCCCCATCCTACCTTGGTGTCCCCATAGTCTCCATCCCTGATCCCATTGTCCCCATCTGTATCCCCAGTGTCCCCATCCCTGACTTCCCATTTTCCCCATCTTTGTCATCCCATGTCATTTCCCAGTGTTCCCATCCCATTTCCTGTTGTCCCCATCCTGCTTCAGTGTCCCCATCCTGTTCCTGGTGTCCCCATCCCTCTTTCCAGTGTCCCCATTCCTGCTCCTGATAGCCCCACCCATGCCTCCCAGGTCCCAATTCCATTTCAGTGTCCCCATCCCTGTCCCCATTGTCCCCACTCCATTCCCAGTGTTCCCAGTGTCTCTGCTGTCCTCACCTTCCGGTGCAGGTACCGGTGTTCATATTCTGGCAGGGGGATCCCATCCAGCAGTACCCTCCCATTCCCAGGATCCCACAGCCGCTCCAGCAGTGCCACAGCTGTGCTCTTCCCACTTCCATTGGGCCCTGCCAGTGCTGTCACCTCTCCGGAACGCACCTCAAAGGTTACATCCTGTGGGATGGAGACAGGTGATGCCAGAATTTCCACCCCCCTGGCATTCCACCCTCCCTGGGATGCACCTCGAAGGACACATCCTGTGGGATGGACAGGATGATGCTGGAATTCCCACCCCTGGGAATGCACAATCTTCCGCTGGATCTGCCTCAAAGAACATGTCTTGCGGAATGATGCCAGAATTCCCAGAATTCCCTGGGAAACGCCAGCTCCCCCCAGACTCACCTTCAGCACAGGGTGCTCTGGATTCTCAGGATATGCGAAGGAGACCTTCCGAAAAGTGACGTGGCCCTGAAGCTCAGGGGGCTCCCTCGTCCCCCCGACATCCCCTGTGGGTTTCCGATCCAGGTATTCCCAGATCTTCTGTCCGGCAGCCGCATTGTTCAGGAATCCATTGAAGCCGTAGAGCAGCACCTGGGGAGAAGGAAGGAGGTGACACTGGGATGGACAGAAGCATGGATGGATGGACAGACGTGGATTCCATGGGATTACCTGGATATGGCTGCCAACTGTGTCCTGGTACAGCAGGAAGGTGACAAGGACCCCAGGAGTGATGAATCCGTCACGGAGCTGCTGGTGGCTCCGGAAGAGCACCAGGACCCGGATGGCCAGATGGACCACCTGTGGGTGGGAACAGGGATACTGGTGTCCCCATTCCACTCCTGGTGTCCCCATTCTGCCTGTACCCATCCCGCTCCTGGTGTCTTTATCCCTCTTCCTGGTGTCCTCATTCCAGTCCTGGTGTCCCCGTCCCAATCTTGATGTCCCCATTCCTGATCCCAATGTTCCCAACCTTTGTCCCAGTGTCCCCATCCTGCTTCTAAATGTCACCATTCCCATTCCTGGCATGCCCATTCCTGATCCCAATGTCCCTGTTCTGATGTCCCCATTCCTGGTGTCCCCATTCTGCTCTCAGTGTCCCCATCTCAGCTGCTGGTTTCCCATTCCTGGTCCCAGTGTCCCCATTCCTAGTATCCCCATTCCCAGTGTCCTCATCCCTGATCCCAGCGGGCCCATTCCCTGGTGTCCTCCTTCCCATTCCCGGTCCCCCCGACCCTGTGGACAAAGGTGAAGAGTGCCAGCTCCAGCTCCATCTGCTCCTTCAGCCTCAGCTCCTTGGCCAGGTTCCAGCTGTGCCGCTCCTCCTCTTCCTCCTCCGCCAAAAAGATACGGATTGTCTCGATGGCGGCAACAGATTCCTGCACCCCCGAGGCTGTCTGGGCGGATGCTTCCACCATGGATCGCTGAAGTGCCTGTGGCGGCATCGGGGGGTCTCCAACTTTCCCAGGTCACCTTCCTGGCCCACCATCCACATCCCGTCCCCAGCATTCCCATCCCACCACACCCACTGTATCCCCATTATTGCATTTCCACCATCCCACACCCCTCTCTCCCATCCCCACCATTTCCATCCATTCTCCCAGTCCTAATCCCACCATCCCTATCCCCACTCATTCCCATCCCCACCATTCTCATTCTCAGTATTCCATTCCTCTGGTCCTCATCCCCACTCCCATCTCCCTGGTCCCCATCCAACCACTCCATCCCAACCCATCTCCCTGTTTTATCACACCATCCCATCCCATCCTGTCCCTTCTCCACCATCTCACCTCATCCCATCCTTCTCTTCCCATCCACACCATTCCAATCTCCACCATTCCATTCTATCCCCATGCCAGCATTCCCACCATCCCATTCCCCTCACCTCCATTCCAACTCCAGCATTCCCACCCGCTTATCCCGTCTCTGTGTCTCCCTCCCACTCTTTCCCTCCTGTATTCCTGACCTGTTTCCGGGCACTCTGGATACGGTGGGTGGCGATTTCAAGGGGCAGCTCCAGCAGCGCCAGCAGCGCCAGCCCCGGTGCCAGCCCCACCATGAACGTCCCCACCACCAGTGCCATTCCCAGGCTTCGGAACAGCTGGTTGGCTCCACTTGGTGCTGCCATGCACACCCGTGGCACTTCCATGGAAAACTGAGCCAAGAGCTCAGCTGCAGGGCAGGAAAAGAGGTTGGGATCATGGTGGGTGGGGACAGGATGGGAATGATGTGATGGAGACCAGGGGGATGGGATGATGGGAATGAGTATGGAGATGGTCAGGGTGGAATGGGATGGGACAGTGGAGATGGGATGGTGGGAATGGAGATGGTGGGACAGGATGATGGGGATGGTGAAATGAAGGTGGGGATATGCAATGGGATGGAGGCATGGGAATGAAAGTAATGGGGATGGAACAGTGGATAGAATGGGAAAGTGGGATTGGGACAGGATGGGACATTGGGGTAGAATGAAGCCAGGAAAATGGCATAAGGATGGGATGGGATGGGATGGGATGGGATGGTGGGAGATGGGATGTGGGATGGGATGGTGGGAGATGGGATGGGATGGGATGGGATGGTGGGAATGGGAATGATGGGGATGGAATGGTGGGATGGGATAACAGACAGGATGGGATGGGATGGGATGGGATGGGATGGTGGGAGATGGGATGTGGGATGGGATGGTGGGAGATGGGATGTGGGATGGGATGGTGGGAGATGGGATGGGATGGGATGGGATGGTGGGAATGGGAATGATGGGGATGGAATGGTGGGATGGGATAACAGACAGATGGGATAGGATGGGATGGGGACTGGGGGTGGGATGGTGGGGATGGGACAGAATGCTGGGATGGCGACTGGGGTGACAGGATAGCTGGGATGGGATGGGACAGGTGGGCTGGGGCCGGGCCGTGCCCCACTACCTGCCGGTGTTCCCTGGAAGAAGTCCAGATCTTGGCGCACCAGGTGGGAGAAGAGCCGGAGGCTCAGGCTCTGACAGAGACGCGCTTTCAACAGCATGAAGAGCCCCCCACGGCACCCGGAAAACAGCACACTACGGGGACACGGGAATATGGTGACATTAGGTATGTTGGAGACATGGGGACAGGCCCCGGGAATGCTGCGACCCACCTGGCAGCTCCGGCAGCCACCACCATCCCAACGGCTCCAGCGGTGAGTCCATCCCCACTCCCGATGGCATCCAGCACCTTCCCAGTGACGTATGGTCCCAACGTCTCCCCTGGGTGTCACCAAGACCATGTCACCATAGGTGTGACCACTGACACAGGGGGACTCTGATTTGGGAGGGGCAGGACCCAATCTGAGGAGTCAGGATCTAATTTTGGGGAGGCAAGACACCATTTGGGCAGGAGAAAATTTAGAGGGGTCAGGACCCAATTTAGGGGTTTTAGTGCCAAATTTAGGGGTTTGAGACCCAGTTTAGAGGATCAGTACCAATTTTTGGGGGTTCAGCACACAATTTTAGGGGTCAGAACCCAAAAATGGGAGATCGGGGCCTAATGTTTTGGGAGTCAACATCCATTTTTGGGCATCAGACTCTAAGTTTGAGGGTGAGGACCCAATTTTGGGGGGTCAACACTCGAGTTTGCAAGGTCAGAACCCAATTTGGAGGGTCAGCACCCAACTGAAAGGGTCAACTTGCAATTTAGGGGGGGTCACCACTCAATTTTAGGGTGGTCATCACCTATTTAGGGGCTCAGCATGCAATTTTTAGGGGCCAGCACCCAATGTGGGGGGAATTCCCAAATTGGGGGGGTTCCCAATTTGGGGCTGCAGAACCCAAATTTGGGGTGTCAGCGCCTGTTACCACATGTCACCCACCAATGGCCGCCAGCACGAGGCAGAAGAAGGCAGCTCCAAGGACATTCTGCTCCTCCCAGGTCAATTGCAGAACGCGCCAGACGGTGCCAGGAGCCTTGGGAACGTCGCCGAGGGTCTCAGGGACCCCGCCGGGGGCCGGGGGCGTGGCCCAGGCCAGCAGGGCCAGTGCGGCGGCTGCGTGGGTGACCCCGAGCCAGGCGGGCGCGGCGGCCGCCAACAGCCCCGGCCCAGCCCCGGGCGGCCCCAGGAGGTGCCGGAACGTTCCGAAGGCCGCGGGGGTGGCGGCGACGGTGACGGCGGCCGCGGTGGCTCCGGAGGGACGGCGCGGGGGCACCAGCCACGTGGCCGCGGCCAGGACGGGCAGGCGCAGGACGGCCTCGAGCCACGCGCCCGCCACGCCCAGCGGCGCCAGCACTGGCACCAGCGGCACCAGTAACACCAGTGCCAGGGCATCGGCCAGCAGCAGAAGCCCGGGCAGGAGAGCTGCGGACGGCAGCACCATGGCGGGACCCGTACAGACCCGGGGAAGGATGAGCAGCCTGTGAACTCACCAGTTAAAACTAGTTAGGACTGGGGTGCTCCCCTGTCCACACCAGTGGTCCCAGTCTAGTCTGCGGTGCTACCAGTCTAGCCCCCTGAGCTCAGCAGTCCACACCAGTGCTCCCAGTCCAGACAGGGCGCTCCCCAGTCCACACCAGTGCTTCCACTGTAGACTGGGGTGCTCCTCAGTCCACACCAGTGCTCCCAGTCCAGCCCTCTCAGCTCCCCAGTCCACATCAGTGTTTCCAGTCCAGCTTGGAGCACTCACCAGTCCACACCAGTGCTCCCAGTTCAGTGCCCCAGTAGCTCCCAGAAAGGTCCGTTAAGGTTTCGCTTTCGAGCCCCGCCCTTCCCGCTCTGCCCCCGCCCCCTCCATCCTCTCCACGCCCCGCCACGCCCATATCCCCGCCCAGACCCCGCCCCCGTCCCGCTCAGACCCCGCCCCCTCACGGCACCGCCTCCTTCTGCTCACAACCTGTTCCGGCTCCCTCTGCCTGGCAACCGATGATGTCACCTCCACCTGACCAATCAGAGACGCTTGGTCCAGGCGTGGGCGAGTCAGGTTGGGATTCCAGGGGATTCCCGCCGGCCCCGCCCCGCCCCCTTTTGGCTTTCCGGGAAATCGCGGCGGCAGCCGGGAAGGGACCGGGCCGGAGCGGGAGGGCATCAGTCACACCGGGACCCTCCGGGACCCAAAAGGACCAGACTAGGACACACCGAGAGCAGAACCGGGACCCACACGCACCCCCTGGGACCCACTGGAACCAACCGCGAGAAGAATCGGGATCCCACCAGAACCCACTGGGAGCAGGACCAGGACCCAGCAGGACCCACCGCTCCCCCTACATCCGATGTTGTCTCCTCCCACACGCCGGCTCCTGGCCCTGTTGGGCCCCGAGCGCGGGCGCTGGACGCTGGTAGGGGGGCTGATGTCGGCCTCGGCCCTCGGTAAGGGGAGACCCCGACCTGGTGGGGGACAGCACCCCTTTGAGGGGCTTCGGGATCCGATTTGGAGGGTCGGGACATGACTGGGGGGAGGGAGGGGCAGGACCCGATGGGGGGTTGTAAGGCCAATATGAGGGGTCAGGACCCAATATGGGGGAGGCAGGACCCGATTTGAGGAAGGTCAAAAACCAATTTGTGGGTCAGGACCCAATTTGGGGAATCAGGATCCAATTTTGGGACTTAACACACAATTTTGGGAGTGGTCAGGATCCAATTTTCGGGCCTCAGCCCCCATTTCAGGGGTCACCACCCAGTTTTGGGGCATTTCAGGCCCCCCACCCCCATGCCATGTCCCCACAGGTGAGGTGGCTGCCCCGTACTTCACGGGCCGTGTCACCGACCGGGTGACACAGGAGGACGCAACAGCAGCTGTGTGGCCCCTGGTGCTGGTGGGGCTCGGCAGGTGGGTGACACCGGAGTCACGGGGACACCCCGAGGTGCCAGTGACCCTGCGCCCCCCTGATCCCGCTGTCCCCGCAGTGCCATCACCGAGCTGGCCTGTGACAGCATGGCAGCTGTGGCGCTGACGCGGGCGCGGGACCGGCTCCAGCGCGGTGCAGTGGCCGCAGTGCTGCGCGGGGACGTGCCCGGTCCGGGGGGCAGCCTAGGCGACACGCCAGGCGCGGTGGCCGAGCGGGTGACAGGGGACGCCGGGGCGGCGCACTCGGCGCTGGCTGATGCGCTGGTGCCGGGGCTGTGGGCGTTGACACGGGCTGGGTCGCTGCTGGCCACGGTGGCCTGGCTGTCGCCGGTGCTGGGCCTGCTCACCCTCCTGGCACTGCCCCTCTTCCTGCTGCTGCCACGCGTCGTTGGGCGCATCGAACAGGTACTGAGGGGACATGGGATGTGAGTGGCCCTTGTCACCTCCTCATGTGCCATGTCACCTCCCTGTCCCCTTATCACCTCCTTGCACTCTGAGTTCTCTCCAAGTCCTTCCTGTCCCCTCCCTGTGCCTATTGTCACTTCCCTATGCCCACTGTCACCTCCTCCTGTCCCCTCCCTGTCCCCCCACTCCCCATCCCCATGGTGACCCCGAGGTGATTTCCCCTTATGACCCCATGGTGACCCTGTGCTGACCCCAATGTAACCCCCCTGTTCCCTCTGTGACCCCACGGTGACCCTGTGGTGATCCCCTGTCCCCGTCCATCCACCCCATGTCCCCCCATCCTTGTGGTGGCTTCTGTGTCCCCATGGTGACCCCCTTGTTTCCACTGTGACCCCGAGGTGATGCCCTGTTCCCTGTGTCCCCAGGACCTGGCACGGCAGGTGCGGGCAGCGCAGGCCAGCACCACTGCAGTGGCCCTGGAGTCGCTGAGGGCCATGAGGACTGTCCGGGCCTTTGGGCACGAGGCTGGTGTCACTGCGTGCATCCGGCAGCGCCTCGCCCAGGCACACCAGTTGGAGCAGATGGAGGCGCTGACCTATGCGGCTGGGCTCTGGGCCAGTGGAGTATGGGGACATGGGGACTTTAGGGGCACAGAGGGATGAGAAACAGTGGCGTGGGAATGGGGGATGTGTTGACATAGGGCTCTGGGCAAGGGCACATGGTGGCAGGGGGCTGGGAGACATGGGAATGTGGTGGCATTGGAATTGGGGACATGGCAGCAGGAGGCCACATTGGATGTGGTGGCAAGGGGATGAATACATGGGAACAGGGAACGTGGGGATACAGGGATGGTGGCACAGGGATGGGAGACATGGTGACAGGGGTTGGGGGACACAGGGACACAGTGGAAAAGGGCCAGGGGACACAGGGACACAGTGGCATGGGGGTGGCAGGACATGGGGAGCAGCAGTGGACACAGACACATGGTGGCCTGGGGCTGAGGGGCATGGGGATGGGTGGCCCGGGGAAGGGGACATGGTGGCATGGGGCTGGGGGACACAGTGACGTAGGGCTGGGCTGACACCCTGTGTCCCTGTGTCCCCAGTTCCCTGCACTGGCCCTGAAGCTGGCACTGCTCCTCTTGGGGGGATACTTGGTGGCTGCAGGGACTGTCACCCCTGGGGAGCTGGTCACTGTCCTCATGTGCCAGCTGCACTTCACCAGGGCCGTGGAGGTGACGAGTGTGTCCCCTACATGTCCCCAGTGTGTCCTCTCCTGCCCCCAACCCCATTCCCCATGTCGCTGTGTCTTATGTCCTCCCTCTTAGCCATGTTCCCATCCCTGTCTCCTGTATCCCCAGCCCCTCCCTGTTGTGTACCCTCCATGTCCCCATGTTCCCTCACTTATGTCCCAGTGTGCACTTGCCATGTGCCCACCAGGTCCCTACATCCCCATCCATGTTCCCATGCCTGTTCCCCATGTCCCCAGCCTGTCCCAGCCATGTTTCCCCCCAGTCTCCAACATGACACTGCTGTGTCCCCTCCATGTCCCCAAGCCCCATCCCCACCTGGCTGTGCCTCTCACTGTCCCCATGTTCCTCCATGCTCTCCTGTGTCCCCAGGCTCTGCCATGTCCCCAGTTTCCCCCCATGTCCCACTGTCTTTTCTGTGTCCCCAATGTCCCTTGCGTCTCCCAAGTCCTCCCGTGTCCCCAGGCCATGCCATAGCTCCTGTGTGTCACCTCATGTCTCCATGTGTCCTCCCCATGTCCCTGTGTCTCCTGTGTCCCCAATGTCCCCCATGTCCCCAGGCCCTGCTCCTGTATCTCCCGGCTCTGGCCAAGGCCGTTGGCTCCTCCGAGACACTCCTGGAGCTGCTGGAGCAGGCCAGGATGGTGGCACCCGCAGGGCCACCATCACCTGTCATCCCCCGGGGCCATGAGACCACACGGACTCGAGGCCTGTGCCTCAAGGATGTCTGGATGACGTACCCTGGGCGGTCCGAGCCAGTCCTCAAGGTGATGGGTGACACAGGGGCATGGGGGTGTTGTGAACATGGAGGAACATGGGACATAGGGGGACAAGGGTATGTTGCGGCTGTGGGAGGACACATGGGGATATTTGGGACATGGTGGGACAAGGGGACGTCGGGGCCGCGGGGGACACATGGGGATATTTGGGACGTGGTGGGACAAGGGGACGTCGGGGCCGCGGGGGACACATGGGGATATTTGGGACGTGGTGGGACAAGGGGATGTCGGGGCCACGGGGGACACATGGGGATATTTGGGACGTGGTGGGACAAGGGGACGTCGAGGCCGCGGGGGACACATGGGGATATTTGGGACGTGGTGGGACAAGGGGACATTAGGACCGCGGGGGACACATGGGGATATTTGGGACGTGGTGGAACAAGGGGACATTGGGACTGCGGGGGACACATGGGAATATTTGGGACGTGGTGGGACAAGGGGATGTCGGGGCCGCGGGGGACACGTGGAGATATTTGGGACGTGGTGGAACAAGGGGACATTGGGACCGCGGGGGACACATGGGGATATTTGGGACGTGGTGGGACAAGGGGATGTCGGGGCCGCGGGGGACACAGGGCCCCGGGGAGGTGCCGGGTGCGATCCCTGTTCCTGCCACCAGGGGGTGTCGCTGTCACTGCGCCCCGGGGAAGTTGTGGTCGTGCTGGCGCCCCCTGGCGGCGGAAAGAGCTCACTGGCGGCGGCGGCTCTGGGGCTGCGCCCCCTGGCGGGCGGGGCGGTGCTGCTGGACGGGACCCCCCTGACCCCCCGCGCAGACCCTGCTCTGCGGCAGCAGGTGACACGCACAGGCCACCCCTGGGCTGCCACAGACACCTCTGGGTCACCATCCATCCCCTGCTGCCATCCCCCTGTCACCAAACCTCTCCAATGTGTTCCCATGGCCACCCTGGGCCACTTGTTGTCCCCAACAAGTCCCCAGAGCCACCCCTGGGTCTACACCCGGTCCTCAACAGGTCCCCACTGCTACCCCCAGGTCACTCCTGTGCCTCAAATGGGTCCCTACTGCCACCCCAAGGTCAGCAGTGGGTGCCTCAGTACCACCCCCTGGGTCCCCAATTCCACCCCTGTGTCACCAGTGGGTTATGGCCACCCCCAGGTCACCCATTGTCCCAACAGCCATGACCACCATGTCACCCTGTGTCCTCAACACATCCCCACTGCCACCCCTGGGACACTCCTGTGTCCCCAACAGTTCTCCACAGCCATCCCCATGTCATCAGCCAGCCTCACCATGACCCTGCCACCACCCCATGTCCCCAGATGTCTCCTCCTTGTCCCTGCCAAATCCCTATGTGGTCCCATGTCCTCCCATGTCCCCTGTCCCTGTCCCCGCAGATGGCTGGTGTCCTGCAGTGCCCGTCCCTCCTGTCTCGCTCCCTCAGCGCCAACATCATGCTGGGCTGGGGACACAAGGAGGGGACACAGGTGATGGCAGCGGCACAGCGGGTGGGAGTGCACACTTGGGCCACACAGCTGCCTCATGGCTTCAACACAGGTACAGCAAGTGTCCCCATGGTCCCCCTGTAGTGTCCCTAGTGTGTCCCAAAGATGTCCTAAAGGTGTCCCAGTAAGGTGTCCAAGGTGTCCCCTTGGTCTCCCCAGTTTCCCCAGTGTGTCCCCATTGTGGCCCCACGATGTTCCCATAGTGTCCCCACAGTGTCCCCTGCTGTTCCCATGATGTCGCCTCACCATCCCCAAGGTGTCTGTGATGTCCCTACAGTCTCCCCACCATGTTCCTCTGTCCTCTCACTGTTCCCTGACTGTCCCCATGGTGTCCCCACAGTGTCCCCATGGTCTCTCCATGCTGTCCCCTCCATGTTCTCTCTGCTTCCTCACTGTCCCCTCGCTGTCCTGTCTTTGTTCTCCCTGTGCACCCCAGAGCTAGGGCTGCAGGGGGTGTAGCTTCCTAACATGTCCCTAGTGTCTCCCCTTGGTGTCCCAAATGTGTCTCCATGGTGTCCCCTCAGTGTCCCCCTGCTGTCACCACAGTGTCCTGTTGTTGTCCTCTTACTGTCTGCTCTCTGCCTGCTCCCAATTCCCCATGGTGTCCCCTCGGTATCCCCTCTCTGCATCCTCCCTGTCCCTTCGCTGTCTCCCAAAATGTGGGTGCACAGTGGGTGCGGCTCCCCAGTGTGTCCACGTGATGTTCCCGTGGTGTCCCCACTGTGTCCTTGTGATGTTCCCGTGGTGTTCCCTCTGTCCCCAGAGGTGGGCCCGCGGGGGATGCAGCTTTCAGGGGGGCAGGCACAAGGGGTGGCGCTGGCCCGGGCCCTGCTCAGAACCCCCCGAGTGCTGGTGCTGGATGAGCCCACGCGGGCACTCGACCCTGTGACCCGGTGCCAGGTAGGTCACAGCCCTGTCCCTGTTACCCGGCCCCATCCCCCAGGTCCCCTGGGTCCCCATGTCCTCTGGGTCCCCACTCCATGTGTCTCCTGGGTCCCCAATCCTTATGTCCTCCATATGCCCCGTGTCCCCTGGGTCACTACGTCCCCTGGGTCCCCACTCCCCCATGTCCCCTTGGTTGCTGTCCCCCATGTTCCCTGGGGTCTCCTAGGTCACCAAATTCCCTGGATCCCTGCCCCTGTGTCCCCGTGTCCCTTTGGTCCCTATGTATCCCCTGGGTCCCTTTCTTGTCCCCATGTCCTCTGGGTTCCCGCTCCCCATGTCCTTTGGGTCCCCAATCCTTGTGTCCCCCCTGTGCCCCATGTCCCCTCTGTTCCCACGTCCTGTGTCCCCTTGGTTGCTGTCCCCCATGTCCCCTGGGGTCCCCTGGGTCACCAAATCCCCTGGGACCCGGCCCCTGCGTCCCCTTGGTCCCAATGTCGCCACATATGTCCTCGTATCACTTGGGTCCCACATGACCCCAATCCCAGAGTTCCCTTGGTCCCGATGTCCTCTGGGTCCACATGTCCTCACTCCCCAGGTCCCTCACTTATGCTCCCCACTCTGGGGTCCCATGACACCTCCATATCCCCCATCTCCACCACATCCCCCTGTGTCCCCATGTGCCCTGACCCTGCCGTGTCCCCGCAGGTGGAGCAGGAGCTGCTGTGTCCCAGCACTCCCGGGACAGGGGAGAGGCCGGCAGTGCTGCTGGTGACAGGGCGGGTGGCCCTGGCCCAACGGGCGCCGAGGGTGGCCCTGCTGGAGGGGGGACGGCTGCGGGAGCTGGGGACCCCCGGGGAGCTATCCCCCACATGGGGGATAGCGGGGGACACCGGGGATGGGGAGGGGGACGACTAGGGCTAGGAGGGGGACACTGGGGATGGAGACAGTGGGAACAGAGATGGGGACGCTCGAGGGGGAGGGGCAGTGGAGACATGGGGAACAAGGATGGGGACACCGTGGGGAAGAGGGTGACTTCGGGGCCAGGGCTATGGCAGCGACCGAGTGTGAAATCAATCAATAAATCTACAAACCTATACATCAACAAATCAATAAATCAAATAATAAACGTGGCGGGAGTGGGGCTGGAGCCGGGACCCCCCCGGCGGGGCCCCGCCGCCCCTCCCCTCCCCATGAGCTCATCGTGTTTTTGGAGAAAATTCCTTGGCGGGGGCGGGGGGGACACGCGGTGGGGGGGGAACACGGAGGGGAGAAAAGGGAGAGGACTCGGGGGGGACATCGGGTGGACACGGAGTGTTCCCTCCACTCTGCTCCCGCCCATGTCCGTCCCCTCCCCCCCCCGGCCTTTTGGGGGGGGTCCCACGAGTCCTCCCCCCGCTGTTGTTGTTGCTGCCGGGACAGTGAGTCACGGCCACGCCCGAACTGGGAGCACTGGGAGGAGTTGTGCTGGGGCACTGGGAGCACTGGGACGAGCCATTCTGGTGTTACTGGGAGCCGTGGGTTGGGCTGTGCCACATTATTGGTGCTACTGAGAGCATTTGGACAGACTATACCGGTGTAACTGAGAGGACTGGGGTGGACTGTGCTGTGTTACTGGTGTCACTGGGAGCATCAGGATGGGCCATATTGGTGTTACTGGGAGTCGTGGGTTAGGCTTCCTGGGGTTTTTGGGCTTACTGGGGTTTTTGGGGTTACTGATGTCACTGGAATGGGCCATACTGGTGTTACTGGGAGGACTGGGGTGGGCTGTGCCATGTTACTGGTGTCACTGGGAGCACTGGGACAGGCCGTACTGGTGTCACTGGGAGCACTGGGAGACACGAGGCAGGTGGCACTTGGGTTGCTGGTGTTACTGAAAACACCGGGATGGGCTGTGCTGCATTACTGGTGTTACCGGGAGCAGTGAGACAAACGATACTGATGTTGCTGGTGTTACCGGGAGCACTAGGATAGGCCATAATGGTGTTACTGGGAGCACGGGGACAGACTATACTGGGGTTCCTGGGATGGGCTCTCCCATGTTACTGGTGTTACTGGGATGGGCCATACTGGTGGTACTGGGAGCCATGGGTCACGCTATGCCGTATTACTGGGAGCACTGGGGGCTGGACGGCAGGTGGCACTGGGGTTATTGCTGCTGTTGGGAGCGCTGGGCTGAGCTGTCCTATGTTACTGGTGTTCCCGGGAGCACTGGGATGAGGTGTCCTGTGTTACTGGCAGGACTGGGATGAGCTGTCCTACGCTACTGGGAGCACTGGGATGTGCTGTGCTGTGTTAGTGGTGTAACTGGTGTCACTGGGACCACTGGGATGGACTATACTGGGGTTCCTGTGAGCTGGGGGTCAGTCTGAGGCACGTTACTGGTGTCACTGGGAGCACTGGGAGCCCTTCCCACTCGGTTGTTTGGTTGCCACGGCGACGCCCCAAACACGGGCGGGGGCGGCTCCCGTGGGGGTGGTGGGGAGGGAGGGGCCCAGGCCCCGCCCCGTCCCCGATGTCCACCCCGCCCGACCCAGAGCGAGAACGCAGCGGGACCGGCTGGAGGTACTGGGGCAACTGGGGGGACTGGGAGGGTCACTGGGGGGCACAGGAGGGACTGGGGGAACTGAGGTCACTGGGGGGTGACTGGGCGGGGCTTAGGAGAACTGGGCAGGACTGGGGGGCACTGAGAGAGCTGGGGGAAACTGGGGGGAATTGAGGGCACTGGGAGGGACTGGGGAGTATTGGGAGAACTGAGAGGGACTGGGAGAGACGGGGGGAACTGGAGGCACTGTGGGAACGGGAGGGACTGGGGGGAACCGGAGGGTCACTGGGGGATGTGGGGGGGAGTGGGAAGGTACTGGGGGGACCTAGGGGGCACTGTGGGAGACTGGAGGAATTGGGGTGCACTGAGGGGAACGGGGGGCACTAGCACCTCTGGGGGAACGGGGGGGACTGGGGGACAGAGGGGGACTGGGGACCACTGGGAGTTACTAAGGGGGTCACTGGTGGTTACTGGAGAGTCGCTGGGGGTTACTGGGAGGTGCTGTGGTTTGGGGTGTCTGTGTGTCTCCAGGAATGTCCCCCAAGTGTCCCCCATGTCCCCACAACTGTCCCTGTGTCTGCCTGTGCCATGGGTCTCCCTGTGCCCCCCCGTGTGTGTCCCTGTGTCCCTCAGGTGTCCCCAGAGATGTTCCTGTGTCCCCTACTGGTGCACGTGTCCTTGGAGATGTCCCCAGTGGTGTCCCGTGTGTCTGTGTGTTCCTTGTGTCCCCTGGGTGTCCCCTATGGGTGTTCCTCTTCCCCCTCTGTGTCACTGTGAGTGTCCCCCACAATGTCCCTGTCTCCCTGCGTCCCCCCATGGATGTTCCCTGTGCTTCATGTGTGTCCCTTGTGTGACCCCAGGGTGTCTCCACATCCTCCCCGTGGGTTGTTTCCCTTGAACATCCTCTCAGCTGTCCCTGTGTCCTTTACTGGTGCCTGTGTGTCCCCATGGATGTCCCCATGGATGTCCCTGCATCCCCGTGCCATGTGCCTGTGTGCCCTAGCGGTCCTCATAGGTGTCCCTGTGTCCCCCCCACGTGTGCCAGTGTCCCCCCAGTTGTCTCTGTGTCTCTCCACGATGTCTGTGTTCCCCCATGGGTGCCTCTGGGTATCCCCATGCCCCCCTGTCTTCCCCCAGGACGATGCCGGTGACCCTGGAACTGCGGCTTCTGCTGCTGGCACTGGCGCTGCGGGGGGAGGCAGTGTCCCCCTCAGTGTCCCCCTCAGTGTCCCCCTCAGTGTCCCCTGCCATGTCCCCCCCTGAGTTCCCCTCCGAGACGTGTGGGGCAGCGCTGGCGGATGTGCTGAGGCGGCTGCGGGAGCTCGAGGGACACGTGCAGGCACTGAGGGGACACTGTGGGGACACGGGGGGACCCCAAGCCGGGACAGGTAACAGGGGACAACGAGGGGGAACACGGAGAGCCCCAGGCTGGGACAGGGGAACACAGGGAGGGCAGGGGGACATAGAGGACATGGGGGAACATGGGGCTCATAGGGACAGTGAGGGAACATGGGGGAACCCTAGGCTGGGACAGGTGACAGAGATTGGTGACATGGAGGGATCACAGGGGGCAGGGGAGAATGGAGATGGGGGGACATAGAGGGTCACTGGGGAATCACTGAAGGGTCATCGGGGGGTCACTGAGGTGGTTATTTGTGGGGACATTGGGGTCATGATGGTCCCTGTGGTCATTGGGGGGAGTCACTGGGGGTCCAGTTGGAGGTCATTGGGGGATCATTGGGGGGGTCAGTGGGGGTCAGTGGGGGTCAGTGGGGGTCATTGGGGGTCACTGGGGGTCAGTGGGGGATCAGTGGGGGGGGTCACTGGGGATCAGTGGGGGGTCAGTGGGGGTCAGTGGGGGTCAGTGGGGGATCAGTGGGGGTCAGTGGGGGTCAGTGGGGGGATCAGTGGGGATCAGTGGGGGGGTCAGTGGGGGTCAGTGGGGGTCACTGGGGATCAGTGGGGGGTCAGTGGGGGTCAGTGGGGGTCAGTGGGGGTCAGTGGTGGTCATCAGGGGTCAGTGGGGGTCAGTGGGGGTCACTGGGGGTCGGGGGGGGTCACTGGGGGTCACGCCTGTGTCCCGTGTCCCCCCAGGTCGGTCGGTGCAGCTGTGTGCGCCCCCTGCCGGCGGCGGCTGCCCCTGCCCCGCCCCCTCGGGCGAGGCCCCGCCCCCAGCACCGCCCCCCGCGTGCCCGCGCGGCTGCAGTGACCAGGGCCGCTGCGAGCGCGGCCGCTGCCGCTGCTTCCCGGGCTGGGCCGGCCCCGACTGCGCCACGCCCGCCTGCGCCCCGGGCTGGGGCGGGGCCCGCTGCGACATCGGTGCGTCCCAATGCCCCCGGTGACCTCCCAGCTTCCCCACCTCAGTGCCCCTCAGTGCTCCCGGTGCCCCCCAGTGTTTCTCCGGTGACTTCTCAGTGTCCCCACCTCAGCGCTCCCAATAGCCCCCTTCTTTCCCTCCCATCCTGGGGGCCCTACTGTGACACCAGTGCATACCCAACTATTCCCCAGTGCCCCTCAGAGTTCCTCCAGTGCTCCCATCCCAGTGCTCCCAGTACACCCCCACTTCTCTCCCCATCTATGGGGATTCTCATGCCACCTCAGTGTGTCCCCACGTGTCCCCAGGTGCCACTCCCAGTGCCCCATCCCTGAGTATCCCCATCCCTGAGTGTCCCCATCCCCGAGTGCCCCATCCCGTTGTGCTCCCAGTGTGTTCCCAGCATGTCTTGGGGTGTTCTCAGGGTGTCCCCATCCCCTAGATGCCCCATCCCAGGGTATCCCTGTGCTGTTCACAGGGCGTCCCCATCCTATGGGTATCCCCTCATGTCCCCATGGTGGCCCTGCACTCTCCCCTCAGAGGTGCCCTGGGTAACACCACGGTTGGCCTCCCGCACCCCAACGTCCCTGCGCATCACCTGGCCCCAGCCCCTCGTTCCCCCTGATGGCTACCGGGTGACACTTGTCCCCCTGGTGAGTGGGGACACAGGGGACATGGGAGGTGGGGGCATGGGGAGGGGACAGGGACAGGAGGGGACACGGAGGGGAACAGGGACATGGAAGGGGCAAGGCCCCAGTGCCACCCATGTGGCCACAATGGGATGGCCCCAATATGTCCCCAAATCATCCCTGTGTGTCCCCATAATGTCCTCAATGGTGTCCCCTATGTGTCCTAAATATGTCCCCCATGAGCTCCCCCAATGTGTCCCAAACATGTTCCCAATGCATCCCCCCAGCATGTCCCCCAAACATGTTCCCAATGCATCCCCCCAGCATGTCCCCAACATGTTCCCAACGTGACCCCAGTATGTCCTCAACCTGTGTCCAGTGTGTCCCCAGTGTTCCCTATTGTGTCCTCACCGTGTTCCCAATGTGTTACCATGGTGTCCCCAATGTATCCCCCAACACATCCCCAATGAGTTGCCACACTGTGTCCTCAATATGTCCCTGAAGTTCCCAACATGTTCCTAAGGTGTCCCCAGTATGTCCTCAATGTGTCCCCAGTGTCTCCCCCTGGTGTCCCCATGGTTTCCCCCCCACCCCCTCACACTGTCCCCATCCCCAGGATGACCCTGTGGCCATGACAACGCATGAACTGCCCAGCTCTGCTGTCGCCTTCTCAGTGACAGGGCTGTCCTCAGGCCGCCCCTTCGAGCTGCTGGTCCAAGCCCGGCGGGGGCCACATCTGGGGGCACCCGGGGTCCTGCGTCTGCGCACAGGTGAGGACACTTGGGGACACCACAGGAGCACCTGAGAACACCGTGGGAACAGGGAAGGGGGTGGAGCAACAGGGACAGGGGTGAAGGTGGGAATGGCATGGGGATGAGGATGGAGAGGGCTTGGGGTCCTGCACCTGTGCACATGTGGGGACACCTGGGGACAAGGCAGGGGGGTACAGAGATGGAATTGGGGACACAGTAGGGACAGGACTGGGGGCGGGGATGGAGGGACAGGAGTGGGGACAGAGGGTGGCATGGGGACAGGGACAGGGTAGTATTGGGACAGGGATGGGAATGGGGATGGCACAGGGATGGGGACAGGGTGACATCAGCAGAGGGATGGGGACAAGGATGGGGAATGGCCCGGGCATAGGGACAACACAGGCAGGGCAAAAGGGTTGACACAGGGATGAGGACAGTGATGACATAGGGTCACCATGGGGACAGGGATAGCAAGGGGACAAGGATGGGATTGGAGCTGGCATGAGCATGGGGACAGGGATGAGAGGGATGGGAACAGTGATGGCGTAGTGTCATAGTTAAGGGGACAGCCCAGATGTGGTCAGGAACAGCAGAGGGATGGGGACAGCATGGCAACAGTGTGGCACTGAATAGAGATGGGATGGCACAAGGATGGGGTTTGGGACAGCGATGGCATGGCCAAAGGGGTGGGGACAAGGGTGGGAACAGGGATGCCAGGGGAACAGGGGTAGGGGTAGCATGGGCATGGGTACAGGGGTGGGGATGGCCCAGGGATGGGACAGGGCTGGGACAGGGATGTCCCCCAGGGACTCTCTGGGACGGATTGGTGACATGGGTCCCCTTTGCTCTGCAGCGCTCATCCCGGCTGTGCCCCACCATGAGGTGTCCCCAGAGTCGTCTCAGGGCTCCCTGGGGTCTCCAGCAGTGGCACCATCAGCCCGAGGGTCCCCAGAGTCCACAGGATCCTCAGGGTCACTGGGGTCCCCAGGGTCACCAGTGTCACCCATATCACCAGACATGTTCTTGGGGTCACCCGGGTCGTTAGGGTTGCCAGCATCCCCCAGGGTTCCAGCATCCCCAGTAGCTCGAGGGTCCCTGGGATCCCCAGCACCCCCAAGGTCATCAGTGTCACCAGAATCCCCAGAGTCACCAGCATCACCAGAATTCCCAGGGTCATCAGTGTCACCAGATTTCTCAGTGTCACCAGTGTCCCCAGAGTCCCCATTGTCTCCAGAGTTCCCAGAATCGCCAGGGTCCCCAGAGTCCCCAGTGTTCCCAGGGACCCCTCCACCCCCGTGGTCCCCACTGTCCCCGTGGCCCCCACTGTCCCCAGGCATCCCCTCCCTGCAGGACCTGGTGGCCCGGCTATCCCCGTACAGTGGATCCCTGCTCCAGCGTCTTGAGAGCCACCTTCGGGCCACCAACTTCCCACTCCGTGGCAATCAGACAGTGCCAGGAGTGGCCCGTGCCATCCTGGCCTACATCCTGCGCCGGCACCCAGCCCTGGGGAGAGGACAGGGACTCACAGGTGGATGTCACAGTGGGGACATTGAGGAGGGGGATGGGGGAAAAGGGTGCATCAGGGATGGGGGGTACAAGAGGAGGGACATCCTGGAGAGCCGAACAGGGGGGATGGGGAGAAAGGAATATCACAGTGGGGGGAATGCGGGGAGGGGTGGGGGGATGGCGGGAGTGGGGAGTGGGACAGTACAGGGAAGGGACATCCCAGGGAGGGTGGGATAGAGAGGATGGGGGAAGGGGAACAGGGAGGATGGGGAGGATGGGTGGAAGGGGCATCCTGAGAAGGAGGAAGATGACCGCGGACGGGGAGGGACATCCTGGGTAGGGGAATGAGAGAGATGGTGTGGAAGGGATGTCCTGTAACACATACTCTGGGGGCAGGGGAGGGTGGAAAGCAGGAGCCGGTGCTGGAATGGGGGGACATGGATGGGATGGAGCTGATGGAGCCATGGAGGAACGTGGGGAAAACAGGTACTGATGGGGGGGGGTGAGGGATGGGATTAGCTCAGATGTTGGACTTGATGACCCTTGTGCGTCCCTTCCAATTCAGAAAATTTTGTGATTCTGTGATACCTGGGATGGAGAGAGCAGGGATGGGTGGACGGTGTGATGGACGGCACATGGATAGAGGGATGGAGAGACTGATGAATGGAGACATGAATGGAGGAGGGGATGGATGGAGAGATGGAGGGATAAGGGAGGGATAGATGGAGGGAGGGCTGGAGACATGGATGGCCATATGAATGGATACATAGATGCCTGTGCCCACACTGTTCCCACTCTGTTGCAGTCAAAGCCGAGCCAGAGGAGCTGCGTCCGTCCCGGCCAGTCCTGGGCGACCTCAGTGTCACCAGCCTCACCCCCAGCTCCATGCGGCTGCAGTGGAGTGTCCCCGAGGACTCCTTTGACTCCTTCATGCTGCAGTACCGGGATGCCCAAGGCCAGCCCCAGGCCCTGCCCATTGATGGCAGGTCCCGCTCGGTGGTGGTGCCGGGGCTGTCCCCGTCTCACCGGTACCGCTTCCACCTCTACGGGTTGCGGGGTGGGAAGAGGATCGACCGTGTCTCCATTGATGTCATCACAGGTGAGGGTGGCTGGAGGGATCAACATATCCCATCTCATCCCATCCCCACCCGCTATCAAGCACCCACTGACCCCAGCATCATCCGATCAACCATCAACACTTTCACTGATCTATTGATCTGCCTGCTGTCATCCACCATCATCATCACCTATTGTCACTGTTACCATCATCATCCATCACCCATTCCCCATCCCCTATCCTTCCACCCAAGCTGTCTCCAGTTTCCCTCAGTCCCAAGTTCCCCAGCTCAGGGGTGGAGGATGGGTAAGAGCATGGGAGGGTGGATGGATGGATGGATGGATGATGCATGATTATTGTTGGGGACATTTTGTTGGTGGTTTGACAAATCAGATCAGTGGTTGGGTGATTGGATGACCCAGTGCAAGGTGAGATTAAAGAAGGAGTTGAAGGAAGGATGCATGGTATACCCCGTGAATGAATGGATGGGTTGGTTGGTAGGTGGTGGGTTGGATGTTTGGATGGACACGGGCATTCCCATGCCCATTACCATCCCCTCTCCACCACAGCTGCAGCACAGCCAGAGGAGCTGCCCCTGCCCTCAGAGGAACCTCAAGATGAGAAACACCAAACTGAGTCCCCCACATCTGAGGCACCCCCGGTGTGGGCAGTGCTGGAGGAGCTGAGGGTCTCCAGTGTCACATCCAACTCTGTGCAGCTGCAGTGGAGCGTACCTGAGGGCTCCTTTGACTCCTTCATGCTGCAGTATCGGGATGCCCATGGCCAGCCCCAGACCCTGCCCATCGATGGCGCATCACACTCAGTGATGGTGCTGGGGCTGTCCCCGTCTCACCGGTACCGCTTCCACCTCTATGGGCTGCGGGGCAGGAAGAAGATTGACCATGTCTCCACCGAGGCTGTGACAGATGAGGGAGAACGTCAGGGGGGTGAGGGTGCATTGATAGAAGGAGAGAGGGAGGGATTAAGAGATGGGGGAATGGTGGGTGAAGGAAGGGATACAGAGGTGCAGGAGTGGAAAGAGAGGATGGATGGATGGATGGATGGATGGATGGATGGATGGATGATAACTGGAGGGTTGCATGAATAGATGGATAGATGCATGGTTAAGGTGAGAGATGGATGCATTGATGGATGGATCTATGGATGGACAGAGGAAGAGATGAGGAATGGATGGATGATTGAAAATGGATGACATCTCCTGGGTGGGTTAGTTGGTTGGGTAGATTGAAGGCTGGGGGTATGGTGGGGTGATGGATGATATATCGATGGAGGGGGGCCTCCTGTGTGGGTTAGATGGATGAATGCTGGATGGACACGTGTCTGGACAGGTGCACGTGTGGCTGAGCCTGTGGCTGGTTTTTGCTCTGAGTGAGTGAGGGGGTGAGTGTAGGGGAATAGGGGTGGGAGAGTGGATGGAGGATTGTATTCAAGGACTGACTGAAGGAAACAGGATGGATGGTGGATGGATGGATGGATGCAGGATGGATGGATGGATGGATGGAAGAAGATGGATGAATGGATGAAGATGGGTAATATATGATTGCTGTTGGGGCAGTTTGTCAGTGGTTTGACATGTCAGATCAGTGACTCAATGCAGGGTGAGATTAAAGAAGGAGTTGAAGGAAAAGGTGCATGGTATGACCTGTAGTTAGATGGATGGGTAGATGATGGGTGCTGGAATGAACACTCCTGCAGATGAAAGTGTAAATGGAAGGATGTATGCATTGATTGGTGGGTGGTGGGATGGATGATTGGATGGACATAGGGATTCCCATGCCATCATCCTTTGCAGGCACAGAAGAGCAAGAGGAGTTGCCCCTGCCCTCAGAGGAGCAAAAACATGAGAAACTCCAAACTGAGGCGCCCCCATCTGATGCCCTCCCAGTGCGGGCAGTGCTGGGGGAGCTGAGGGTCTCCAGTGTCACTCCCCAGTCTGTGGGGCTGCAATGGAGTGTCCCTGAAGGCTCCTTCGACTCCTTCATGCTGCAGTACCGGGATGCCCAAGGCCAGCCCCAGGCCCTGCCCATCAGTGCCGGGTCCCTCTCGGTGACAGTGCCGAGGCTGTCCCCATCCCACCGCTACCACTTCCACCTGTATGGGTTGCAGGGCAGGAAGAAGACTGACCGTGTCTCTATTGATATTATCACAGGTGAGATGGAAAGTCAGAGGGATGGATGGATGAATGGATGGATGGATGGATGGATGGATGGATGGATGGATGGATGGATGGATGGATGAAGAGGTGGATGGATCAAGAGATCTCACCCCCATTCCATCCCCATCCATCAGTCAGCACCCACTGACTTGAGCACCACCCAATCAACCATTGACCTTTCCACTGACCTGGTCACCAGTATCTGCCATCCACTATCATCATCATCATCATCCATCTATTATCCATCATTATCATCCATCATTTACATCTACCATTTATCACCATCATCATCATTCATCAGTCACCTTCCATCCATCCATTCTTCCATCCACCCATCCGTCATCCGTCATCCATCAAGGATGGATGGATGAATTGAAGATTGTCCATGGGAAATGGGGTTGGGAGGGACAGAGGCCTGGAGGGATGTGGGAAGAAAGAACCAGAGATGGAGATGGAATTGGGTGGGGGTTGTGATGGATGGATGGATGGATGGATGGATGGATGGATGGATGGATGGATGGATGTACGTGTGGATGGATGGTTAAAGACATGGATGGATGGATGGATGGAAAGATGACAGATGGATGATGCGTGATTGTTGTTGGGGGATTTTGTTGGCGGTTTGACATGTCAAATCAGTGGATGGGTAATTGGATGACCCAGTGCAAGGTGAGATTAAAGAAGGAGTTGAAGGATAAGGTGCATGGTATGACCCATGGTTAGATGGATGGTAGATAATGGGTGCTGGAATGAATGGTCCAGGAGATGAAAGGATGGATGGATGGATGGATGGATGGATGGATGGATGGATGGATTGGTTGGTGAGTGGTGGGATGGATGATTGGATGGAAACAGGCCTTTCCACGCCCATCACCATCCCCTCTCCATCGCAGCTGCAGCACAGCCAGAGAAGCTGCCCCTGCCCACAGAGGAGCACCAACAGGAGAAGCCTGAAACTAAATCCCACCCATCTGAGGGACCCCTGGTGAGGGTGGTGCTGGAAGAGCTGAGGGTCTCCAGCGTCACACCCAGCTCTGTGCAGCTGCAATGGACTGTACCCAAGGGCTCCTTTGACTCCTTCATGCTGCAGTACCGGGATGCCCAGGGCCAGCCCCAGGCTCTGCCTGTTGAAGGCGGGTCCCGCTCAGTGATGGTGCCGGGGCTGTCCCCGTCCCATCGGTACCGCTTCCACCTCTATGGGCTGCGTGGAGGCAAAAGGATTGACCGTGTCTCCACTGACATTGTCACAGGTAAGGCAGAAGGTCAAAAGGATGGAAAGATCAAGAAATAGAGGCATCAAGGGGTCCCATGCCCATCCCATTTGCACCCTCCAGTGAGCAGCCGTTGACTTGGTGCCATCTGATCAACCATCAACCCTTCCACCGACCTATTGACTAACACCTTCCATCATCCATCATCCACCATCATCAGCAGCAACCATCAATTATCCATCGTCATCCCTCATCTTCATCTACAGTGTATCACCATCATCGTCATCATCATCCATCAATCTTCAAGCAGCCATCTATCCTTCCATGCTTCCCTCATCCTCTATCCATCAAGAATGGATTCAGTGATGGATGAATGGAAGATTGTCCATGGGAAATGGGGGTGGGAGGTGTGAAGGCCTGAAGAGATGTGTAAGAGAGAGCCAGAGAGATGGATGTGGAAATGTCTAGGGGGTTGTGTTGGATGTGGGGCGTGTGATGGGAAGAAAGGATGAATGGATGGATGGATGGATGGATGGATGGATGGATGGATGGATGAATGGATAGAGGTACATGTGTTGATGGAGGGTTAGAGATATGGATGGATGGATGGATGGATGGATAGATTGGTTGTGGGTGGTGGGATGGACATTTGGAGGGACAGATGGATGCCCATGGCCATCACCATCCACCCTCCAATGCAGCCAGCGAAGAACCCTTGCCCTCAGAGGAGCCCCAACAGGAGAAGCCGGAAACTGAGTTCCCAGCCTCTGAGGCACTCCCGGCGCGAGCGGTGCTGGGAGAGCTGAGGGTCTCCAGTGTCACACCCAACTCTGTGCAGCTGCAGTGGAGTGTCCCTGAGGGCTCCTTTGACTCCTTCATGCTGCAGTACCGGGATGCCCAAGGCCAGCCCCAGGCCCTGCCCATTGATGGCGGCTCCCGCTCGGTGACGGTGCCGGGGCTGTCCCCGTCTCGCCGGCACCGCTTCCACCTCTACGGGTTGCGGGGCAGGAAGAAGATCGACCACATCTCCACCGAGGTCCTGACAGGTAAGGGGGAAGGTCAGGGGGAGGAAGGGTGGGTGGATGTATGGATAAAGAATGATGCATATATGGAGAGATGGAGGGATCAAGGGATGGAGGAATGGGTGAGTGGAGGAAGGGATGGAGTGGTGGAGGAATGGAAGAATGGATGGATGGATGGATGGATGAATGGATGTATGGATGAATGGATGGATGGATGGATGGATGGATGGATGGATGGATGGTTGGATGGATGGATGGATGAATGGATGGATGGATGGATGGATGGATGGATGGATGTACGTGTTTGGATGGATGGTTAGAGATATGGATGGATGGATGGATGGATGGATGGATGGATGGATTGGTTGTGGGTGGTGGGATGGACATTTGGAGGGACAGATGGATGCCCATGGCCATCACCATCCCCCCTCCAATGCAGCCAGTGAAGAACCCTTGCCCTCAGAGGAGCCCCAACAGGAGAAGCCGGAAACTGAGTTCCCAGCCTCTGAGGCACTCCCGGCGCGAGCGGTGCTGGGAGAGCTGAGGGTCTCCAGTG
Organism: Lycocorax pyrrhopterus obiensis; assembly: GCA_014706295.1. Lineage (NCBI taxonomy): Eukaryota > Metazoa > Chordata > Aves > Passeriformes > Paradisaeidae > Lycocorax > Lycocorax pyrrhopterus. The sequence continues at coordinate 1,753,325 of JACSVZ010000022.1, forward strand.
TCACACCCAACTCTGTGCAGCTGCAGTGGAGTGTCCCTGAGGGCTCCTTTGACTCCTTCATGCTGCAGTATCGGGATGCCCAAGGCCAGCCCCATGCCCTGCCCATCGCTGGCGGGTCCCTCTTGGTGACGGTGCCTGGGCTGTCCCCGTCTCGCCGGTACCGTTTCCACCTCTACGGGTTGCGGGGCAGGAAGAAAACTGACCACGTCTCCACTGAGGTCCTGACAGGTAAGGGGGAAGGTCAGGGGGAGGAAGGGTGGGTGGATGTATGGATAAAGAATGATGCATATATGGAGAGATGGAGGGATCAAGGGATGGAGGAATGGGTGAGTGGAGGAAGGGATGGAGTGGTGGAGGAATGGAGGAATGGATGGATGGATGAATGGATGGATGGATGAATGGATGGATGGATGACTTGAACTATCAATGAATGGATGAATGGATGGATGCGTACATGATGGGTGCAAAAATGAATTGTCTAGGAGATGAAAGGATGGATGGATGGATGGACAGATGGATGGAGTCGGTGGTGGGTTGGATGTTTGGATGGACACAGGCATTCCCATGCCCATCACCATCCCCTCTCCATCACAGCTGCAGAAGAGCCAGAGGAGCTGCCCCTGCCCACAGAGGAACCGCAGCATGAGAAAGCCCAAACTGAGGCCCCCGCAACTGATGCCACTCCAGCAGGAGCGGTGCTGGAGGAGCTGAGGGTCTCCAGCGTCACACCCAACTCTGTGCAGCTGCAGTGGGCTGTCCCCAAGGGCTCCTTCGACTCCTTTATGCTGCAGTACCGGGATGCCCAGGGCGAGGCCCAGGCCCTGCCCGTCGATGGCAGGTCTCGCTCGGTGACGGTGCCGGAGCTGTCCCCGTCCCATCGGTACCGCTTCCACCTCTATGGGCTGCGTGGAGGCAAAAGGATTGACCGTATCTCCACCGACATTGTCACAGGTAAGGCAGAAGTTTGAAGGGATGGAAAGATCAAGAAATAGAGGCATCAAGGGGTCCCATGCCCATCCCATTTGCACCGTCCAGTGAGCAGCCGTTGACTTGGTGCCATCTTATCAACCATCAACCCTTCCACCGACCTATTGACTAACACCTTCCATCATCCATCATCCACCATCATCAGCAGCAACCATCAATTATCCATCGTCATCCCTCATCTTCATCTACAGTGTATCACCATCATCGTCATCATCATCCATCAATCTTCAAGCAGCCATCTATCCTTCCATGCTTCCCTCATCCTCTATCCATCAAGAATGGATTCAGTGATGGATGAATGGAAGATTGTCCATGGGAAATGGGGGTGGGAGGTGTGAAGGCCTGAAGAGATGTGTAAGAGAGAGCCAGAGAGATGGATGTGGAATTGCCTAGGGGGTTGTGTTGGATGTTGGGTGCGTGATGGGAAGAATGGATGGATGGATGGATGGATGAATGGATGGATGGATAGATTGGTTGTGGGTGGTGGGATGGACATTTGGAGGGACAGATGGATGCCCATGGCCATCACCATCCCCCCTCCAATGCAGCCAGCGAAGAACCCTTGCCCTCAGAGGAGCCCCAACAGGAGAAGCCGGAAACTGAGTTCCCAGCCTCTGAGGCACTCCCGGCGCGAGCGGTGCTGGGAGAGCTGAGGGTCTCCAGTGTCACACCCAACTCTGTGCAGCTGCAGTGGAGTGTCCCTGAGGGCTCCTTTGACTCCTTCATGCTGCAGTATCGGGATGCCCAAGGCCAGCCCCAGGCCCTGCCCATCGCTGGCGGGTCCTGCTCGGTGACGGTGCCTGGGCTGTCCCCGTCTCGCCGGTACCGTTTCCACCTCTACGGGTTGCGGGGCAGGAAGAAAATTGACCACGTCTCCACCGAGGTCCTGACAGGTAAGGGGGAAGGTCAGGGGTAGGAAGGGTGGGTGGATGTATGGATAAAGAATGATGCATATATGGAGAGATGGAGGGATCAAGGGATGGAGGAATGGGTGAGTGGAGGAAGGGATGGAGTGGTGGAGGAATGGAGGAATGGATGGATGGATGACTTGAACTATCAATGAATGGATGAATGGATGGATGCGTACATGATGGGTGCGAAAATGAATTGTCTAGGAGATGAAAGGATGGATGGATGGATGGACGGATGGATGCAGTCGGTGGTGGGTTGGATGTTTGGATGGACACAGGCATTCCCATGCCCATCACCATCCCCTCTCCATCGCAGCTGCGGAAGAGCCAGAGGAGCTGCCCCTGCCCACAGAGGAACCGCAGCATGAGAAACCCCAAACTGAGGCCCCCGCAACTGAGGCCACTCCAGCAGGAGCGGTGCTGGAGGAGCTGAGGGTCTCCAGTGTCACACCCAACTCTGTGCAGCTGCAGTGGACTGTCCCCAAGGGCTCCTTCGACTCCTTTATGCTGCAGTACCGGGATGCCCGGGGCCAGCCCCAGGCCCTGCCCATCGATGGCAGGTCTCGCTCGGTGACGGTGCCGGGGCTGTCCCCATCCCATCGGTACCGCTTCCACCTCTATGGGCTGCGTGGAGGCAAAAGGATTGACCGTATCTCCACCGACATTGTCACAGGTAAGGCGAAGGTCAAAGGGATGGAAAGATCAAGAAATAGAGGCATCAAGGGGTCCCATGCCCATCCCATTTGCACCGTCCAGTGAGCAGCCATTGACTTGGCACCATCTTATCAACCATCAACCCTTCCACCGACCTATTGACTAACACCTTCCATCATCCATCATCCACCATCATCAGCAGCAACCATCAATTATCCATCGTCATCCCTCATCTTCATCTACAGTGTATCACCATCATCGTCATCATCATCCATCAATCTTCAAGCAGCCATCTATCCTTCCATGCTTCCCTCATCCTCTATCCATCAAGAATGGATTCAGTGATGGATGAATGGAAGATTGTCCATGGGAAATGGGGGTGGGAGGTGTGAAGGCCTGAAGAGATGTGTAAGAGAGAGCCAGAGAGATGGATGTGGAATTGCCTCGGGCGTTGTGATGGATGTTGGGTGTGTGATGGGAAGAATGGATGGATGGATGGATGGATGGATGGATGGATGGATGGATGGATGGATGGATGGATGGATGAATGGATGTATGGATGAATGGATGGATGGATGGATGGATGGATGGATGGATGGATAGATGGTTGGATGGATGGATGGATGAATGGATGGATGGATGGATGGATGGATGGATGTACGTGTTTGGATGGATGGTTAGAGATATGGATGGATGGATGGATGGATGGATGGATGGATGGATGGATGGATAGATTGGTTGTGGGTGGTGGGATGGACATTTGGAGGGACAGATGGATGCCCATGGCCATCACCATCCCCCCTCCAATGCAGCCAGTGAAGAACCCTTGCCCTCAGAGGAGCCCCAACAGGAGAAGCCGGAAACTGAGTTCCCAGCCTCTGAGGCACTCCCGGCGCGAGCGGTGCTGGGAGAGCTGAGGGTCTCCAGTGTCACACCCAACTCTGTGCAGCTGCAGTGGAGTGTCCCTGAGGGCTCCTTTGACTCCTTCATGCTGCAGTATCGGGATGCCCAAGGCCAGCCCCATGCCCTGCCCATCGCTGGCGGGTCCCTCTTGGTGACGGTGCCTGGGCTGTCCCCGTCTCGCCGGTACCGTTTCCACCTCTACGGGTTGCGGGGCAGGAAGAAAACTGACCACGTCTCCACTGAGGTCCTGACAGGTAAGGGGGAAGGTCAGGGGGAGGAAGGGTGGGTGGATGTATGGATAAAGAATGATGCATATATGGAGAGATGGAGGGATCAAGGGATGGAGGAATGGGTGAGTGGAGGAAGGGATGGAGTGGTGGAGGAATGGAGGAATGGATGGATGGATGAATGGATGGATGGATGACTTGAACTATCAATGAATGGATGAATGGATGGATGCGTACATGATGGGTGCGAAAATGAATTGTCTAGGAGATGAAAGGATGGATGGATGGATGGACAGATGGATGGAGTCGGTGGTGGGTTGGATGTTTGGATGGACACAGGCATTCCCATGCCCATCACCATCCCCTCTCCATCGCAGCTGCAGAAGAGCCAGAGGAGCTGCCCCTGCCCACAGAGGAACCGCAGCATGAGAAAGCCCAAACTGAGGCCCCCGCAACTGATGCCACTCCAGCAGGAGCGGTGCTGGAGGAGCTGAGGGTCTCCAACATCACACCCAACTCTGTGCAGCTGCAATGGACTGTCCCCAAGGGCTCCTTCGACTCCTTTATGCTGCAGTACCGGGATGTCCAGGGCCAGCCCCAGGCCCTGCCCGTCGATGGCAGGTCTCGCTCGGTGACGGTGCCGGGGCTGTCCCCGTCCCATCGGTACCGCTTCCACCTCTATGGGCTGCGTGGAGGCAAAAGGATTGACCGTATCTCCACCGACATTGTCACAGGTAGGGCGAAGGTCAAAGGGATGGAAAGATCAAGAAATAGAGGCATCAAGGGGTCCCATGCCCATCCCATTTGCACCGTCCAGTGAGCAGCCATTGACTTGGCACCATCTTATCAACCATCAACCCTTCCACAGACCTATTGACTAACACCTTCCATCATCCATCATCCACCATCATCAGCAGCAACCATCAATTATCCATCGTCATCCCTCATCTTCATCTACAGTGTATCACCATCATCGTCATCATCATCCATCAATCTTCAAGCAGCCATCTATCCTTCCATGCTTCCCTCATCCTCTATCCATCAAGAATGGATTCAGTGATGGATGAATGGAAGATTGTCCATGGGAAATGGGGGTGGGAGGTGTGAAGGCCTGAAGAGATGTGTAAGAGAGAGCCAGAGAGATGGATGTGGAATTGCCTCGGGCGTTGTGATGGATGTTGGGTGTGTGATGGGAAGAATGGATGGATGGATGGATGGATGGATGGATGGATGGATGGATGGATGGATGAATGGATGGATGGATGGATGGATGGATGGATGTACGTGTTTGGATGGATGGTTAGAGACATGGATGGATGGATGGATGGATGGATGGATGAATGGATGGATGGATGGATGGATGGATGGATGGATGGATGTACGTGTTTGGATGGATGGTTAGAGATATGGATGAATGGATGGATGGATGGATTGGCTGTGGGTGGTGGGATGGACATTTGGAGGGACAGATGGATGCCCATGGCCATCACCATCCCCCCTCCAATGCAGCCAGTGAAGAACCCTTGCCCTCAGAGGAGCCCCAACAGGAGAAGCCGGAAACTGAGTTCCCAGCATCTGAGGCACTCCCGGCGCGAGCGGTGCTGGGAGAGCTGAGGGTCTCCAGTGTCACACCCAACTCTGTGCAGCTGCAGTGGAGTGTCCCTGAGGGCTCCTTTGACTCCTTCATGCTGCAGTATCGGGATGCCCAAGGCCAGCCCCAGGCCCTGCTCATTGATCGCGGGTCCCTCTCGGTGACGGTGCCGGGGCTGTCCCCGTCTCGCCAGTACCGTTTCCACCTCTACGGGTTGCGGGGCAGGAAGAAAACTGACCACGTCTCCACCGAGGTCCTGACAGGTAAGGGGGAAGGTCAGGGGGAGGAAGGGTGGGTGGATGTATGGATAAAGAATGATGCATATATGGAGAGATGGAGGGATCAAGGGATGGAGGAATGGGTGAGTGGAGGAAGGGATGGAGTGGTGGAGGAATGGAGGAATGGATGGATGGATGAATGGATGGATGGATGACTTGAACTATCAATGAATGGATGAATGGATGGATGGGTAGATGGGTGTGAAAATGAATTGTCTAGGAGATGAAAGGATGGATGGATGGATGGACAGATGGATGGAGTCGGTGGTGGGTTGGATGTTTGGATGGACACGGGCATTCCCATGCCCATCACCATCCCCTCTCCATCGCAGCTGCGGAAGAGCCAGAGGAGCTGCCCCTGCCCACAGAGGAACCGCAGCATGAGAAAGCCCAAACTGAGGCCCCCGCAACTGAGATCGCGCCAGCAGGAGCGGTGCTGGAGGAGCTGAGGGTCTCCAGCGTCACACTCAACTCTGTGCAGCTGCAGTGGACTGTCCCCAAGGGCTCCTTCGACTCCTTTATGCTGCAGTACCGGGATGCCCGGGGCCAGCCCCAGGCCCTGCCCGTCGATGGCAGGTCTCGCTCGGTGACGGTGCCGGAGCTGTCCCCGTCCCATCGGTACCGCTTCCACCTCTATGGGCTGCGTGGAGGCAAAAGGATTGACCGTATCTCCACCGACATTGTCACAGGTAAGGCGAAGGTCAAAGGGATGGAAAGATCAAGAAATAGAGGCATCAAGGGGTCCCATGCCCATCCCATTTGCACCGTCCAGTGAGCAGCCGTTGACTTGGTGCCATCTTATCAACCATCAACCCTTCCACCGACCTATTGACTAACACCTTCCATCATCCATCATCCACCATCATCAGCAGCAACCATCAATTATCCATCGTCATCCCTCATCTTCATCTACAGTGTATCACCATCATCGTCATCATCATCCATCAATCTTCAAGCAGCCATCTATCCTTCCATGCTTCCCTCATCCTCTATCCATCAAGAATGGATTCAGTGATGGATGAATGGAAGATTGTCCATGGGAAATGGGGGTGGGAGGTGTGAAGGCCTGAAGAGATGTGTAAGAGAGAGCCAGAGAGATGGATGTGGAAATGTCTAGGGGGTTGTGTTGGATGTGGGGTGTGCGATGGGAAGAATGGATGGATGGATGGATGAATGGATGGATGGATGGATGGATGGATGGGTAGATGGTTGGATGGATGGATGGATGAATGGATGGATGAACGGACGGATGGATGGATGGATGAATGGATGTTGGATGGACGGACGGATGGACGGACAGATGGATGGATGGATGAATGGATGGACGGACGGACGGATGGATGGATGGATGGATGGATGGATGGAGTCGGTGGTGGGTTGGATGTTTGGATGGACATGGGCATTCCCATGCCCATCACCATCCCCTCTCCATCGCAGCTGCGGAAGAGCCAGAGGAGCTGCCCCTGCCCACAGAGGAACCACAGCATGAGAAACCCCAAACTGAGGCCCCCGCAACTGAGGCCACTCCAGCAGGAGCGGTGCTGGAGGAGCTGAGGGTCTCCAGCGTCACCCCCAGCTCCGTGGGGCTGCAGTGGACTGTCCCCAAGGGCTCCTTTGACTCCTTTATGCTGCAGTACCGGGATGCCTGGGGCCAGCCCCAGGCCCTGCCCGTCGATGGCGGGTCTCGTTTGGTGATGGTGCCGGGGCTGTCGCCATCCCATCGGTACCGCTTCCACCTCTATGGGCTGCGTGGAGGCAAAAGGATTGATTGTGTCTTCACTGACATCGTCACAGGTGAGGGGAAATCTTAGAGGGGAGAAGGGTTTGAGAGATGGTTGTAGAGGTGGAGAGATTGACATGAAGCTGGATGGTGAGATGGATGATGGATGCATTCATGTAGGGTTGGGTGGAATCATGGGTAGAAGGACGGACAGATGAATATGAAGGTTATTGGATGCTTGAAGTACTGGCTGATGATGGGATGAATGGAGTGTTGGGTGGATGGCTGGCTGGCTGGCTGGCTGCATGGATGGATGGTGACTGAACAAACACACTGATGAATGGGCAAGTGGATGAAGAAATCTGGATGGATGGACTGTGCGATTCCACTATGAACCCTGGGTTTGAGAGAGGTGGATGCATGGATGCATGTATGGATACATGGATGATGGGGATTGTTGGTCAATAGGCAGACAGGAGGTATCAATCATTGAGCGGATGTTTTCTGGGATTTGTGACTGCTCGATGGTGGATGGTGATGTGGAGGGGGAGGAGCAATGGGTGGAATTGGACAGGGAAACTGGAGACAGCTTGGAGGTGGAGAGATGGCTGGGACTATGGGAGGGTGGAGTGATGAAGGGATTGATGGTTGTTTGGATGGATGGATGGATGAATGGATGGATGTACATGTGTGGATGGATGGTTAGAGATATGGATGGATGGATGGATGGATGGATGGATGGATGGATGGATGGATGGATGATGGTGGATATTGGATGAACCAAGATGATGGATGATGTTGATTGTGACGATGATGAAGATGGTGGATGATGGCAGATGCTGGTCAGTAAGTCCATGGAAGAGTCAGTGGTTAATTGGATGGGGCTGGGGTCAATGGGTGCTCAATGGCAGGTGAGGAGGGAATAGTGAGAAGGGACTTAGGAGGAAATGCTGCATGATGGATAATGGATAGTTGGGTGGATGATGGATGGACATATGGATGGACATACCAATGCCCACACCCGTCGTTGTCCCCTCTCTGTCGTTGCTGCAGCCGACCCAGAGGATCTGCCCTCACCCTCAATGGACTCCACAAATGTGGCCTCCACAACTGAGGCCCCCCTAGCTGAGGACCACAAATCTGAGCACCCCCGAACTGAGGCCCCCTCAGCACAGGCAGTGCTGGGAGAGCTGAGGGTCTCCAGTGTCACACCTGACTCTGTGCAGCTGCAGTGGAGTGTCCCTAATGGCCACTTCGACTCCTTCATGCTGCAGTACCGGGATGCCCAAGGCCAGCCCCAGGCCCTGCCCATCGATGGTGGGTCACGCTTGGTGACAGTGCCAGGGCTGTCCCCATCCCGCCGGTACCTCTTCCACCTCTACGGGATGCACGGAGGGAAAAGGATTGACCACATTTCCATCCATGTCATCACAGGTGAGAGGGAAAGTCAGAGGAAAGAAGGGATGAGAGATAGATGGAGGGATGGACAGGTGGAGACATCAAGGGATGGATGAATCAAGGGTTTCCATTCCCATCCCATCGCCATCCCACATAAAGCACTTTTCTAGTCTGGCATCATCCAGTCAACCATCAAGCCTTCCACTGACCTACTGAACAACACCCGCCATCATCCATCATCACCATCATCCATCATCATGATTCATCATCATAATCAACTATCAACAGTCTATATCCATCATTAATATCCATTATCACCATCCATCATCATCATCATCATGATTGTCTATCCATGAAGGATGAACAACTGAATGGTTTTACAGATTCTGGTCTGGATATTGGGTGGATTCCTGTCCAAATTGAAGGAAGTAGGTGGATGGGTGGTGGTTGGGAAGGTGGGATGGATGGATGGATGGATGGATGGATGGATGGATGGATGGATGGATGGATGGAGGATTCCTGCTGTCCAGATGTGTGTCTTGATGGACAGAAGATTGTCCATGGGAAATGGGGGCTGGGAGGTGTGGAGGCAATGGGGGAATGTAGAGGGAAAGAGACAGAGAGATGAATGTGGTATTGGGTGGGGGGTTGAGTTGGGTGGTGGGTGGGTGGTGGGATGGATGGGTGATGGATGGATGGCAGTGATGAACAGTGGGTGGGGGGATGGTTGGGTAGGTGATGGATGGACATATGGATGAACACATGGACAGCCACACCCATCACTGTCCCCTCTGCATTGCAGCCACAGACAAGCCAGAGGAGCCACCCTTGCCCTCAGAGGAGCCCAAAACTGAAGCCCTGCCAACTGAGGACAACCAACCTGAGCACCCCCGAACTGAGGTCCCCCCAGCACGGGCAGTGCTGAGAGAGCTGAGGGTCTCCAGTGTCACACCCAACTCTGTGGGGCTGCAGTGGAGTGTCCCTGAGGGCTCCTTTGACTCCTTCATGCTGCAGTACCGGGATGCCCAGGGCCAGGCCCAGGCCCTGCCCATTGATGGCGGGTCCCGCTCGGTGACCGTGCCGGGGCTGTCCCTGTCCCACCGGTACCGCTTCCACCTCTATGGGCTGCAGGGTGGGAAGAGGACTGACCATGTCTCCACCAACATAGTCACAGGTGAGGGGGAAGGTCAGAAAGTGGAAGGGTTGGAGAGGTGGCTGTAGGGATGGAGAAATGGAATGATCAAAGGATCCCAGCCCAATCCCATCCCTACTTGCCACTGAGTACCCACTGGCCTATTAGCCAACACCCACCATCATCCATCATCATCATTTAATTGGATAGATCTATTATCTATCCATCACCCATCACTGATTTCTCCATTCCCAGGTGGCTCCACTTCTCCCCAGTTCCCCAGCTTGGTAGTGGAGGATGTGGGGGGGGGCTAGAGGGATGGATGGATAGACGAATTATTATGTTGATGGTGATGATGATTGTGATGATGGATGGATGATGATGATGGGTGATGGAATATGGATGAACAATGGATGATGGACGGACAATGGAATGGCAGTGGATGGAGGATGGATGGATGGATGGATGGATGGATGGATGGATGGATGGATAGAAGGAAGTGATGGGTGATGGATGATGGATGGATGGGTGGTTGGGTGGATGATAGATGGACTTGTTTATGGACAAGCAGATGCCCAGGCCCATCACTATCCCCTCTCCATCACAGCTGCAGCCAAGCCAGAGGAGCTGCCTCTGCCCTTGGAGAAGCCCAAAACTGAGGCCACCCCATCTGATGCCCTGCCAGCACGGGCAGTGCTGGGAGAGCTGAGGGTCTCCAGTGTCACACCCGACTCTGTGCGGCTGCAGTGGAGTGTCCCTGAGAGCCCCTTTGACTCCTTCATGCTGCAGTATCGGGATGCCCAAGGCAGGCCCCGGGTCCTGCCCATTGATGGCAGGTCCTGCTCAGTGACAGTGCCGAGGCTGTCCCCATCCCACCGGTACCGCTTCCACCTCTACGGGTTGCAGGGTGGGAAAAGGATTGACCACGTGTCCACCGATGTTGCCACAGGTGAGGGGGGGCTCAGGCCCCATCCGCACCTGTGGTGTGTCCGAGCCCTTAGATGGTCCTTCAAGTTTGGGGAGTCTGGGAAGTGTTTCTGGGGCTTGAGATGGGGGTGGGATTGTGGAGGCCAGAGAGATGGAGAGTAGAGGGATGTGTGGACCGATGGATGGATGATGGATGATGGATGACTACGCCTGGATGATGGATGATGGATGATGGTGCATTGTTGGTGAATAGGTTGATGGAAGGATCAATGACTGAACAGATGCTTCCATCCATCCATCCATTCATACATCCATTTATTTTTTCTCCCCAGACATTCCTCTGTCCATCGATTCATCACCCTTTCAAGTGTTCAACCATCACCCATAGCAATCATCTCCTTCCAGTACATATTTGGACACCCGTCTCCCCTTCCTTCCTTCCTTCCTTCCTTCCTTCCTTCCTTCCTTCCTTCCTTCCTTCCTTCCTTCCTTCCTTCCCCCATCCCTGTCCTTCTCATCCACACACCCTGTCTCCATCCCACCTTTGATCCTCCCTCCATCTCGGCTCCATCCATACTTCCCCACATTTCCCTGCATGGTTGCACCAATTGCTCCGTCTCACCATCCCATTCCCACCTGCTATTGAGTAAACACTGACACTGGCATCATCAAATCAACCACTGACCCTTCTAATGACATAGTGACTCTGTCATCCTCCATCATCATCCATCATGCCTCCATCCATCTAACATCCATCATCCATCATCCATCTCTCCTCCCTCCCACACTCCCACCCATCCTCCACCCCAGAGTTGGGGAATTGGAAACAGCTCAGGGTTGGAGTGATGGAAATGGGTGATGGATGATGAGGATGGAGGGGTGATGGATCAGTGGATGGGGGGCTCCTGGGTAGCTTTGAGAGATTGATGATGAATGCACAGGTGGCCGGATGGGCACATGTGTGGTTGAACCTGTGGCTGGTTTGTGCCCTGGGTAAGGGTGGGGATGTTGGGGTGGGGGTTGGGAGGTAAGGGCAATTAAGGGGGATGGAGGAACAGATTTAAGGACTGACTGAAGGAAAAAGGATGGGTGAAGGATGGAAGAATAATGGATGGAGGATGGATGGATGATGATTATGATGATGACGGGTGTTGGGGTAGGTGGTTTGACAGATCCAATCAATGGTTTGATTACTGAATGATCCAATGGAGGGAGAAGCTAAAGAATCAGTTGTGGGAAAAGCCACATTGAAAGCCACGTGGTTGGATTGAGGGATGGGTGGATGATGGATGCTGGAATGAATGGTTCAGGAGATGAAAGTGTGGATGGATGGATGGATGGATGGATGGATGGATGGATGGATGGATGGAGTGATGGATGGATGGAGTGATGGATGGTTTGATAGACATGTGGATTCTCACACCCATCATCATCCCCCCTCCATCACAGATGCAGCAGTGGCAGAGGAGCTGCCCTTACCCTCAGAGGAGCCCCAACCTGAAGACCATAAACCTGAGCAGCCCCAAACCGAGCATCCCCAAACTGAGGCTGACTTGGGACAGGTGGCACTGGGGAAGCTGAGGGTCTCCAGTGTCACACTCAACTCTGTGCAGCTGCAGTGGAGCGTCCCCAAGGGCTCCTTTGACTCCTTCACACTGCAGTACCGAGATGCCCAAGGCCAGCCCCAGGCCCTGGCTGTTGATGGCGGGTCCCGCTCAGTGACGGTGCCAGGCCTGTCCCCATCCCGCCGGTACCGCTTCCACCTCTATGGGCTGCAGGGCAGGAAGAAGATTGATCGCGTCTCCATCGACGTTGTAACAGGTGAGGAGGAAGTTCAGTGGGTGGAAGGCTTGGGGAGATGGAATTAGGGATGGAGAGACTGATGGAAAGATGGAGTAAAAGGTGGATTATGGATGGATGCCTGGAGGGCTGGATGGACTCATGAGCAGAAGGATGGACATGAACATCCTTGGATGCCTGCAGAAATGGATAGTGAAAGGATGGATGGAGGGCTGGGTACATGGGTGATGGATGATGGAGGTTATTTGTCAATAGGCAGACAGGAAGTATCAATCATTGAGCGGATGTTTTCTGGGATTTGTGACTGCTCGATGGTGGATGGTGATGTGGAGGGGAAGGAGCAATGGGTGGAATTGGACAGGGAAACTGGAGACAGCTTGGAGGTGGAGAGATGGCTGGGACTATGGGAGGGTGGAGTGATGAAGGGATTGATGGTTGTTTGGATGGATGGATGGATGGATGGATGGATGGATGGATGGATGTACATGTGTGGATGGATGGTTAGAGATATGGATGGATGGATGGATGGATGGATGGATGGATGGATGGATGGATGGATGATGGTGGATATTGGATGAACCAAGATGATGGATGATGTTGATTGTGACGATGATGAAGATGGTGGATGATGGCAGATGCTGGTCAGTAAGTCCATGGAAGAGTCAGTGGTTGATTGGATGGGGCTGGGGTCAATGGGTGCTCAATGGCAGGTGAGGAGGGAATCGTGAGAAGGGACTTAGGAGGAAATGCTGCATGATGGATAATGGATAGTTGGGTGGATGATGGATGGACATATGGATGGACATACCAATGCCCACACCCGTCATTGTCCCCTCTCTGTCATTGCTGCAGCCGACCCAGAGGATCTGCCCCCACCCACAATGGACACCCCAACTGAGGCCGCCCCAGCTGAGGATCACCAAACTGCACATCCCCAAGCCAAGGCCCCCCCATCTGAGGCCCCCTCAGCACAGGCAGTGCTGGGAGAGCTGAGGATCTCCAATGTCACACCCAACTCTGTGCAGATGCAGTGGAGTGTCCCCAAGGGCCACTTCGACTCCTTCATGCTGCAGTACCGAGATGCCCATGGCCAGCCCCAGGCCCTGCCCATCGATGGAGAGTCCCACTCAGTGACCGTGCCGGGGCTGTCCCCATCCCGCCGGTACCGCTTCCACCTCTATGGGCTGCGGGGCAGGAAGAAGATCGACCGCGTCTCCACTGACATTGTCACAGGTGACGGGGAAGGTCAGAGGGTTGAGGGTGGGTGGATCGATGGGTAGATGAAACATGATGGATGGATGGATGGATGGATGAATGGATATTTGGATGCCCATGCCCATCACCATCCGCTCTCCACTGCAGCTGCAGCAGCGCAAGAGGAGCTTCCCCTGCCCTCAGAGGAACCTCAAGATGAGAAACACCAAACTGAGGCCCCCCCATCTGCAACCCCCCCAGTGTGGGGAGTGCTGAAGGAGCTGAGAGTCTCCAGCATCACCCCTGACTCTGTGGGACTGCAGTGGAGCGTCCCCAAGGGCCCTTTTGACTCCTTCATACTGCAGTACCGAGATGCCCGGGGCCAGCCCCAGGCCCTGCCCATTGATGGTGGGTCCCGCTCAGTGACAGTGCCAGGGCTGTCCCCGTCCCACCAGTACCGCTTCCACCTCTATGGGCTGTGGGGCAGGAAGAGGGTCTACCATACCTCCACTGAAGCTGTTACAGGTGAGGGGGATGGTCAGAGGAATAGATGGATCATGGTATGAATGGATCGAGGGATCATGACCATCTCATCTCTACCTGCCATCGATTACCCTCAGACCCTAGCGCCATCCAATCAATCATCAACGCTTCTACCAACCAATTGACCAGCACCTGCCATCATCCATCATCGTCATCATCCTCTTCATCTGTCATCCATCATCATCACCATTATTATTATCATCTTCCATCATGATCATGATCTATCCATGATGGTTGAAGAACTGAATGGTTGAATGGATTCTGGACTGGATTGTGAGTGGATTTCTTCCCAGGCTGATGGAAGAAGGTGAAGAGGTGGATGAGTGGTTGGATGAAATTTGGGGAAGTAGAGATGGATGGTGCATTCCTCGTAGCAGGTTGGATGTCCTGAAGGATGGAAGATTGTCCATGGGAAAAGGGGGGGTGGGAGAGGTGAAGGCTTGAGTGGATGTAGAGAGAAAGAGTCGGAGAGATGATTGTGGGATTGGTTGGGGCATTGGGTTGCATGTTGGGTGGATGGTGAGATGGATGGAGACATAGATAGATGAGTAGATGGATGGATGGATGGATGGATGATGAATGATGGCTCATTTTGTGGATGATGAATACACATTTGGATGGACACGTGGATGCCCATCACCATCCCCTCTTCATTGCAGCTGCAGCCAACTTGGATGAGCCAGCCATACCTTCAGAGGAGCTCCAACCTGAGGACCCCCAACCTAAAGATCCCCCAGTTGAGTCCCCCTCAACCGACGCTCCCTTGGCACAGGCAGTGTTGCGGGAGCTGAGAGTCTCCAGTGTCACGCCCAGCTCTGTGCAGCTGCAGTGGGCTGTCCCCAAGGGCTCCTTTGACTCCTTCATGCTGCAGTACCGGGATGCCCAAGGCCAGCCCCAGGCCCTGCCCATCGACGGTGGGTCTCACTCGGTGACCGTGCCAGGGCTGTCCCCGTCCCATAGGTACCGCTTCCATCTCTATGGACTGCGTGGAGGCAAAAGGATTGACCGTGTCTCCACTGACATCATCACAGGTGTGGGGGAAGGTCAGAGGGGTGAGGGTAGGTGAATGAAGGGATGAAGGATGATGGATGGAGGGAGAGATGGAGGGATCAAGTGATGGAGGAACATATGGGTGAAGGAAGGTATAGAGAGCTACAGGAGTGAGTGGATGGAGGATGGATCAATTGACAGATGGATGATGGATGGAGGGCTCCTGAACTGGTTGGTTGGTTGGTTGGTTGGTCGGTCAGTGGATGGTGGATGGATAGATGGATGGATGCATGGATGGATGGATGGCTGGAGGGCTGGATGTGGGGATAGAGAGATGCCAGATTAAAGGGAGAGATAGATGGATGGATAGAGGGTTGAAGGAAGAGTTTGGATGGATGGATGGATGGATGGATGGATGGATGGATGGATGGATGGATGGAGAATGGATGGGGGCTCTGGAGTGATAGGGAGGGAGGGAGGGATGATGCATGGATGGTGATGGATGATGGATTGATGGATGAGAGGCTCCTGGGTGGGATGGACGGACAGACGGACAGACGGATGGATGGATGGATGGATGGATGGTGGATGGACATGTGGCTGGACAGGTACATGTGTGGCTGGGCCCATGGCTGGTTTGTTCCTTAGGTGAGGGAGGAGCTGAGTGTAGGGATATGGGGGTGAGGGGGTAGATGGAGGTTTGGTTTCAAGGACTTCAATGAAAGGAAGAAGGATGGATGATGAATGGATGATGGATAATGGGTAGATAATGAATGGATGAAGATGGTTGATGGATGAATAATGGATGGATGAAGATGGATAATGCAAGATGTGTGTTGGGGCAGTTGGTGGTTTGGTGGATCAGGTTAGTGGTTGGGTGGTTGGATGATCCAGTGGAGGGAGAGTTTAAAGAACCAGTTGAAGGAAAAGTTGCGTGGAGAGAAATATGATTGAATGGATGGATGGATGGATGGATGGATGGATGGATGGATGGATGGATGAGTGGCTGAGCCCATGGCTGGTTTGTGCCCTGAGTGAAGGAGGGGGTAAGTGGAGGGGGGAGTGGGATAGATGGAAGAATGGATTCAAAGACTGACTGAAGTTAAAAAGATAGATGATGGATGGATGTTAGATTGATGATGGATAATGAATAGATAAAGATGGATGATGCATGATGGATGTTGGGACAATTTGTTGGTGGTTTGGAGGATCAGGTCAGTAGTTGGGTGATTGGATGATCCAATGGAAGAAGAGGTTAAAGAACCAGTTGATGTAAAATGTACATAGAAAGAAACAAGACTGGATGGATAGATGGATGGATGGATGGATGGATGGATGGATGGATGGATGGACGGATGGACGGACATTTGGATAGACACATGGATTCTCACACCCATCATCATCCCCTCTCCATTGCAGCCACAGCCAAGCCAGAGGAGCTGCCCCTGCCCTCAGAGGAATCCCAGCCTGAGGATCCCAAAGCAAAAGACCCCCAAACTGAGGCCCCTGCATCTGAGGCCCCCCTGGCACCGGCAGTGCTGGGAGAGCTGAGGGTCTCCAGTGTCAGCCCCGACTCTGTGCAGCTGCAGTGGAGTGTCCCCAAGGGCTCCTTTGACTCCTTCATGCTGCAGTACCGGGATGCCCAAGGCCAGCCCCAGGCCCTGCCTGTCGATGGTGGGTCCCGCTTGGTGACGGTGCCGGGGCTGTCCCCGTCCCACCGGTACCGCTTCCACCTCTATGGGCTGTGGGATGGTAAAAGGATTGACCACGTCTCCACTGAAGCCATCACTGGTGAGGGGCTGCAGGGACTCCCCCAGGGTACCTCAGAGAACGGAGCTGGAATGGGGACAGGGCTGGGAGTGGGGCCCAGGGGGAGCTGTACTGGGGGAGCCAGAGAAATGGGGGGGAACTAGGAAGCTCAGGGGGCCGGGGGGCACTGAGGACTGGGGAATTTAGGGGAAAGTGGGAGCTGGAGGCAACCATGGATTGGAGGGGACTGGAGATCAGGAAGAGTGCAACACCTGGAGGGACTGTGATCAGCTGGGACTGGGAGGAACTGGGAATAAGTAGAGGGACTGGCTAGAACTGGGGCCTGGGGTAATCTGGGGCCTGGGTGAAACTGGGCAGAACTGGGGAATGGGAGGAACTGGGGGGAACTGGGGTGAACTGGGGCTGGGGTGGAGCTGAGGACTGGCAAAGACTGGGGGAAACTGGGCCCTGGAGAGAATTTGGGGGGTACTGGGGGTAGCTGTGGGGATCTGTGAACTGGGAGGGACTGGGGACTTGGGGGAACTGGAGGAACATGGGGTATTAGTGATTGGGGTGACTGGGGGCAATTTGGGAGCTGGGGGGGATTGGGACAGCTCAGTGGGGACTGGGGAGAACAGTGGGGAACTGGGATTAGAGGGGGAGTGGGAGCAGCTGGGGGCTGAGGGTACTGGGGAGAACTGGGAGAAACTGGGAGCTGGGAGTAGCCAGAGGACTGTGGGGGACTGGAGATAAGAGGCAATGTAGCACTGGGAGCCACTGGCAGGAGAACTGGGGACTCGGGGAAACGGTGGAACTGGGGACAACTTGGAACAACTGGGGGGTGTGGGGAACTGGGGTAAACAGGAGACTGGGGTGAACTGAGGGCAACTGGGGACTCAGAGGCCTGGGGGCAACTGGGAGGGGATTGTGAGGCACTGGGGGAACTGGGTCTGGGAGGAACTGGAGGGAACTGGGGACTGAAGGGACTGGGGGAAACAGGTCTGGGGGAGATTGAGGAGACCTGGGAATGGGGGTGATGGGGGGAAATTGGAGAATGGGGGGAAACTGGGTCTGGGGGGGGATTGGGGACTAGGGTGGAGCTAGGGACTGGTGAGGACTGGGGGAAACTGGGTGCTGGGAAGAACTCGGGGGACTGGAGGAAACTGGGAGGATCTGGGGACTGGGAGGGACTGGAGGAAGCAGGTCTGGCAAGCATTGGGGGAAACTGGGGACTGAGAGTGACTGGGAGGACTGAGTCCCAGGAGTCTGGGGAAAACGGGGCGGGGAACTGGGATATCTCCATTGGGCGCAGTGTGTGGGCGGGGCCGAGGGGCCCGTGGGAGGGTTTGGGGTGTCAGCGGGGGGGGGAGTGACAGCGGGGGGTTGTGATGGCAGCAGTGGGTTTTGGGGTATCACTGGGGGATTTTGGGGTGTCAGCTGGGCCGTTTGGGATGTCAGCAGTATGTCCTTTCCCAGGCGCCCCGGGGACCCTCTGGGTGGGCTCCGTGTGGCCCCGCAGTGCCTGGCTGCACTGGGACCCCCCCCGCACGCCCCCCCCCCGATGGCTATAAGCTGGAGTACGGCCCCCCTGGGGGGCCCCAGCAGGTAACAGCCCCCCAAAAGAGCCTAAAAACCCGGGGAACACCCAGGGTGTCCCCCCAGTATCTGCTTGGGGCACCCCAGTACCCCCCTGGGAATCCCAATACTCCCTCAGGTATCCCAGTAACACTCCTGGGGACCCCAATAACACCGCAGGGTATCCCATTACCCTCCTTTGGGCACCCCAATACACTTCCGGGGGACCCCAATAATGCCTTTGGGCACGTCAATACCTCCCCGGGGACTCCACTATCCCTCTGCGGTACCCCAGTATCCCTCGTGCCCCCAGACCCTGTGGCTGCCTCCTGAGGCTACGTCACAGCAGCTGTGGGGACTAGAGCCGGCGACACGATATGGGGTGCGGCTGTGGAGCCGAGGGGGAGACCCCCAAACTGCCCCCCTCGAGGCCACCTTCGACACTCGTGAGTGGGGGAACTGGGGGGGCTGGGGAGGGGTCATTGGGGGGGTGCACCTGGACCCCCGGGTCCTTGTGTGGGGGGTGGGGTTATTGGCGGGGGAAGCTGTGTCCCTTGGAGGGAGGGCTGGAACTTTGGGGGGCACCTGGCCCCCCGGGTGCTTTTGGGGGGCACGGGTGGTTCCGTGGGAGAGGGACACCCGGGGGAAGGGTTGGGTTATGTGCAGGGGGCACCCAAGTGCCTGAGTCCTTTTGGAGGAGGTGGGGTATTTGGGGGGGGGGGGTACACAACCAGACACCTGGGGCTTTTGGGTGTTGGTGTCTGCCTGCGGTGTTGGGTGTTGGTGAGTGAGGGGGCACCTGGATATCTGAGTCCTTTGAGGGGGTTACCTGGGGGGGTGCCCGGGTCCTCTGGGGGGGGGGGGTTGGGTTGATGGGCAGGGGTCGGTCCTTGAGAGAGGCACCCGGTTATCTGGGTCCGTTTGTGGAGGCTGGGTCCTTCGGGAAGGGGGTGTCATTTGGGGGGGCTGGGACACGGACACCTGGGTCACTGAGGAGGGGGAAACTCATTGTGGGGACTCAGGGAGGACACCTGTACTTTTGGGTCCTTTTCTGGGGGGAGCTGTGTCCTTTGGGGGGCCAGCTGGACCCCTGGATCATCTGGGGGCAGCTGAGATCCTGGAGGGGTGGCACCAAGACACCTGAGTTTCGAAGGGAGGCACTGGGGGGGTGCCTGTGTCCTTTTGTGAGGGTTGGGTCCTTCGTGGGGGGTGAACACTGGGGGTGCGGGCTGGGTACTGGGGGGGCGGTTACTTGGTGGGGAACACCCGACCCCCCGCGTGCTTTTGGGAGGGGCTGGGTCTTTGGGTGGGGCACCCGGCCCCCTGGGTCCCTGGATAGGGGTGAGGCTGTTATTGAGTCGGGGGTTCTGGGTCCTTTCGGGGAGGGGGCACCGGCACCCCTGAATCCCCAGAAGCCCCTGGAGTGTCTGAGGGGTTCCCCTGTGCCCCCCCCAGCCCCCCTCCCCCATCCGCACCCCCGGGACTGCGCCGAGGAGCAGCTGAACGGGCCGGGCCCCTCGCGGGAGACCCTCATTTTCCTCCGGGGGGACCCGGCCCGGCCCCTCAGGGTCTTCTGTGACATGGAGACGGACGGCGGCGGCTGGCTGGTGGGACTGGGAGCACCGGGGGCTCTAGGGGGAGGAGCTTCTACAGGGGGTTACAGGAGGCTATAGGGAGTTCTGGGGGGGGGGGAATGAGGGGCTTTGGGGGCAATAGGGGGTCCTGCAGGAGAACCAGGGGGTGTTGGGGGGCATTGGGAAGATTGAGGGGTGTTGGGGGGCATTGGGAAGGTTGAGGGGTGATGGGGAGGCACTGGGAGGGGCTGGGGGCCTTCTATTGGGTTTATGGGAGGGAAATAGGGGTATGGGGGGGTCAGGTGGGTTTTGGGGTGCCCCTGACTCCCCCTCAGGTGTTCCAGCGCCGCCAGGATGGAGGCACCGACTTTTGGCGGGGGTGGGAGTCGTACGCCCGCGGCTTCGGCAACGTCAGCGGCGAGTTCTGGCTCGGTGAGGGAGGGCCCTGGGGAGCCCTGGGTGGTTGGGGGGATCCTGGGGCTTGGGGGAGACCCATAAAAATTCGAGGGGCCGTGGGACCAACGGAGGCACTCCGAGGGTTTTGGGGGACGGGAGAACTTTGAGGAGAGCCAGCTCCTGGGGGGGAGGGGGCACCAGGGGGGACTCGGTGGGGCCCCAGAACTTGGGGGCTCCCCAGGAATCCGGGGGGGGGAGGACTCATAAGGTCCAGGAAGTTGGGAAGCAGGTTTTGGGGTGCAGGGAACGAAGCACTGACTCAGGAGTGCATGGGGGTTCGCCCAGGGGTCTGGAGGGACTCGGAGTGGGGTCATTCAGGGGAGTCCCAGGAGGTTTTGGGGCCCCAGGGGTCCGGGAAGGACTTGGAGAGTCTCCAGGAGTTTCGGGGGGGTGGGGGTGTCCAGGGGCTCAGGGGGGGCTCGGGGGATTCGGGGGGCATTTGAGGGGTCCCCAGGCGTTTGGGGGGTCGCCAGTATTTCAGGGAACATGCAGGAGTTGGGGGAGGCCGGGGGGACTCGGGGGCCCGCAAGAGTTCTGGGGGTGCCAGACGATTTTGGGGCGCAGGGAACGAGGCGCTGCACGAGCTGACGGCCGCGGGCCCGACGGAGCTGCGCGTTGATCTGCGTACCGCCCGCGACTCCGCCTTCGCGCTCTATCGCGACTTCGCCGTCGGCGGCGCCGAGGAGCGATATCGCCTCAGAGTGGGGGCGTTCAGCGGCACCGCCGGTGCGCGGGGCGGGGCTCGGGGGTCCCCGGGACGGTGGGGGGGGGTCTGTGGGTCCTGGTGGGATTTTGGATCCCTGGGGGTTTTGGGGCCCACTGGCTGGCAGGGGTCTGTGGAGTCCTTCGCGGATTTGGGGGTCCCTGGTGGGTTTTGGTGTCCCTGGGGTGTCTTGGGGTCCCTGGGGATTTGTGGGTTTCTGGTGGGTTTTGGGGTTTCTGGTAGGTTTTGGTGGTTCCTGGTGGGTTTGGGGCTCCCTGGGGCCGCTGACAGCGCCCCCCGCAGGGGACGCCCTCTCCTACCACTCGGGCAGCCCCTTCTCGACAAGGGACCGGGACTCTCGGGACCCTCGGGACCGCCGGGACCCCTCGGGGCGCCCCCGGCCCCCCCCCTGCGCCGTGGCCTACGGGGGTGCCTGGTGGTACCGCAACTGCCACTACGCCAACCTGAACGGGCGCTATGGGACCCCCCGAGACCACCAGGTACCAGGGGGAGGGGGTGCCATGGAGTAGGGGATTGGGGGTATGGAGGGGCTGTGGGGAATTTGGGGGGTCTGGGGGGGCTTTGCAAGGTGCTATTGGGCACTTTTAGGGGGGGCTGTAGGAGGCTTGGGGGGGGGGCTATGGGAGTGGATAGGGAGGTCTAGGGGGCCTTTGGGAGGCTTTGGGGGGGCAGGGGGCATATGAGGGCACCTGTGGGGGGTCTATGGGGGTCTCTAAGGGTCCATAGGTGCCTGTGGGGGTCTATGGGAGTCTATAGGGTTTCATAAGGCTCTGTGGGATACAGGGTCTATGGGGGTCTATGGGGTTCTATAGGGCCTGTGGGAATCTATATGGTCTCTGGGGGTCTGTGGAGTTCTGTGAGGGTCCATGAGTGCCCATAGGAGTCTATGAAGGTCTGTGGGGTTCTATAGGGTCTATGGGGATCCATAGGGTCTGTAGAGGTCTGTGGGAGTCTATGGGGGTCTGTGGGGACTTACCGGGGTCTCTGGAAGTCTACAGGGGTCCTGAGCCCCCCCTCCCCACAGGGCATCCACTGGTTCCCCTGGAAAGGCTTCGACATCTCTATCCCCTTCACCGAGATGAAGCTGCGGCCGCAGCGTGGCTGAGGGGGTCCCCTGAGTGCTAGGAGGTCCCAGGGTCTGGGGGGCCCCGTGGATGCTGGAGGGTCCCAGATGGGACTTGGGGAGGCTCAAAGGTGAAACTTTTATTGGGGGGGTAATAAAAGCTGATGGTGACTCCCCTGTGGTGTGGGAGTCAGGCCAAGGTCAAGGTCATTCCAGGGTCAATGTCATCCCCGGGGCAGGGCAGCTCCAAACAGTCCTTGCGGTTCTGGCCCCAGTGTCCACTGAAGTGCTGGACCCGATCTCCCCACTGGCCCTGGAGATGCCAAGATATCCCAGCTTGGGCAACATGAACATGTGGGCAGGGATGGGGTGGGACGGGATGACTCATCCAGGGAAGCCAAAAATAGAGGTCACAGAGTCAGGCAAAACAAGTCCCTGGAACTGGAACACCCTGGGTGTCCTCCCAAGACTCAGAGATGGATTCGGGTCGTGGTCATGTCATGGTCATCTCATTGTCACAGGCATCTCATGGTTGTGTCGTAGTCATGTCACAATGATCCCATGGTCATCTCCTTATCACTATCATGTCACGCTCATTTCATGGTCATGGTCATCTCATGGTCATCTGAAGGTCATTCAGCTCCAGACCTGGAGTGAGAATTCAATCCCTAACCTAGGTGTGGGGGTTCTGTCCCTGCACAGCCACTTTCTGTCCCAGGGTCATGGATCCCTTCCAGCACCTCAGGATTCCTGGGGTCCTTTATCCCAGGATGAAGAGACATGCCCTCAACTCTTGTGGCATCAGGAAAGGCTCCAGCAGTTGGGGCTCCATAAGCAGCCAAATCTCACTGGAGCGCATGGCCTGGGGTCCCACCAGCACTGTTCCAGAGGCAGGGATGGGATCTGCACAGAAAGGTGCTGGCACAGCTCACAGGTGGCCACAGCTGCATCTGTACCCAACCCGTATGGGGACCCCATGTCCTGAGGGGTTCCTGCTCCAGGAGGGATCCTGAACTGGGCTCCAGCCTGGCCCCAGCCTGAGGGTCAAACCCTGCTCAGGGCCAGCGCTGGGCTGAGGGCAGGAAAGGGACATCCCTGGCGACAGGGGTGCTGTGGGAGCTATGTCTCAGTGCCAGCCCAGTCTGGAGCCACAGCCCTGCTGGGGACAGAGCCCTTGGGACCCCCTGTCTGGGACAGCTCAGCAGAGCAGGATGGGGGGATCCAGCAGGACATGGTGGCCCCACGTGGGACGAGGGGGCCGGGCAGGGGATCTTCCCCTGGGGGCCTGGAGCAGTTTGGGGCTGCAATGCTGGGAATGGGCTGGAGCCGGGCACTGCGACCACGCCAGCACTGCCCCTAGCCCAGCCCTGGTGTCCCAGAGCCACCATTCCCCAGCGCTCCCCAGAGCCTCCAGAGACTGGAGATCCCAGTCACCGGGCTGTTCCCATTGCCTGTGACCCTGCTGTCCTCCCACCTCCCCATTTTCCCTGATCCCGGGGTCCTGGCGCTCCAGGAAGAGGGGTCAGTCCAGCCCCCTGTTCAAGCCAAAGGATCTGACAGGAGTCAAGAGCGACACCTGGAGATACTGGGTTTGAGGCTGAGGTCAGCTCCAGAGGAATTCTGGAGTGGAAGGCTGCACTGGGAGCTGAGAGGGCTTGGAGATGGGGGGGATCTGCCTCTGGGAGCTGTTGGAGCTGTGGGTTCACCAGTGCAGCTTGGCCAGTGCTCAGGGCTGGTCTCCTCAACCCCAGCCACCCCCAGAGCCTCAGCCCTTCCAGGAAAGCTGCTCCATGCAGGAAGCTGGTTGAATTTGGGAAGGGTCCATGGGGGTCCTGCCTGGTGGTGTCAGCACCTCTGAAAGGATCCACGTGCACCCGGGAATAGAGGGAACACATGGTACCTCTGTTAGCAGGGACACGCCCGTATGGAGATGGGAATATTTAGGATCTAGAGGCTCAGGAGTCCCTATTTTGCCTCCCTGTAGATGCACACAACTATCACAAGAGATACAAAGCCACACAGTGTGACAGGGTCCCACTTGTGATCCGACACTGGCTGGATGCCAGGTACCCAGCAAAACTGCTTTATTACTGCTCTTCTCAACGTGGAGAGAAAAAAAACGAAAGGCTCATGCCTTTTGGGGATGGGGAGAAATCCCTCACTGATCATTGGGAAAACAGACTCGACTTGGGAAACTTAACTGAAGTTACTGCCAAAAAAATCAGAGGATATCGAGAAGTTAAACAAGTCTTACAAGCACCTTCTCCCCACCCCTCCATCTTCCCACGCTCTCCCTCCTCCCCACACGACGATCATTATGTCTCCCAGAAGAGAGAAATGAAACAAAAAATAGTTTTAATAAAAACAAAGGAACGCTCAAATTCCGGCAGAAAATACAGCACCAAAAGCAAAACCTGGATTTTAGAGCCACAAAAGGTCACAAACTAACAATAGGCCCTGGCCCCAGGCCCCACGCATCAATGCCTCTGCAGCTGACAAGAGCCCAGGGCAGCCACAGGGAGCCGCGTGTCCCTGAGCACACACCCAGCGACACCTTCCCAGGGGCTGCAGATCTGACTGCACATCCAAAGCCCTGGGAACAGGGACCTCGCCAGCACCTGGCTCACCCCAAACCTCACCTGTCACACCCCACGGGGACCTGCAGCCCTGGGACACTCCAAAATGCTGGATCATAGATCTGGGCTGGCCAGAACGTCCCGGGCTCAACCGGAGACCTGCGAGAAGCACAAAACATTCCAGGTTTAGGGCCAGCCTGACCAGAGGTGCCAGTTCCCTCCTGCACACTCCCACCCGGAGCTGCACCAGCCCAGCTGCACACGCGGAACCTGCACAGCTCAGCCGGCACACGGGGGCTCAGGGACGCCCCGAGCCAACATTCCCACATGCACCTGGCCACCAACTCCCAAACCATGGAATTCGGGCGAGGTGAGAGCCCCTCCTGGACACAAAACCCACGACTCAGCCCAGAACTGCACCTGCCCCACGCGGCAATGGGGCAGATCCCAACCCGGGCCCCCCTCTCCTCAAGCTGGGTCCAAGTCTGGCACGGGGACTCGATCCCACAACCGGGAAAAGCTCCACTGCCGGAGAGATGGGGAGCTTCCCGGGCCTCAGAGTAATTCTAGAGCCAAAGCGGTGAGAGACATCAGCTCCGCTCAGATAATACATGCCAGCGCTCATCCCGGGCCCGGGAAGTGCCTCCTCCGGCCCGGCCCGGCCCGGCCCGGCCCTCCCAGCCGAGCGCCGCTGTTCGCAGCGCGGGACGCTCCCTCCGGCCGCAGCCGTGCCCCGGCAGCGCAGCCCTTGGCACGGCGCTGGAGCCAGCGCCGCTGGCCGCAGCCAAACCCCCCCGCCGCCGCCCCGGCACGGCCCTTCCCGCGGCCCCGGCTCGGCGGCGCCGGCATCGGCCTCACGATCCTCCCGCCGCCGCCTCCCCGGCCCGGCCGCTCCGCTCTGGGCCGCGCCGTTCCAAAGCGCCGCGCTCGGGGCAGCGGCTGCGGCACCGCGCCCTTGGTGCGGCCCCTTCCACAGCCCCGGCACCGGCACCGGCCGGCGGGCTCTGCCCGGCCGGCTCCGTGCCCGGGGGGCTCCGTGCCCGCCGCTCCCCGCCCACGGCCCCTGCCACCAACGAGACGCCCCACGGCCCCTCCCGCCATCCCCACCTGCCCCCTCGGGCCCGTCCCGCACCACGAGGCCGCTCCCGCCGCCGCTCCCGCCGCCTCTTCCGCTGCCAGGGACATCCGCCCGCGGCGGGCCGGGAGGAGCTGCCGGCGGGATCCGCCCACATCCGCCGCCATCTCCTCATCCCATCCCTTCCCATCCTGCGTCATCTCCCATTCATCCCATCCCATCCCATCCCATCTCCCATCCTCCCATCCCTCACCATCCCATCCCCCACCTCCCTTCCCCTCCGTCGATGAAGGGGGGCACCTTCGAC
The DNA here is from genome assembly GCA_014706295.1 of Lycocorax pyrrhopterus obiensis. Taxonomy (NCBI): domain Eukaryota; kingdom Metazoa; phylum Chordata; class Aves; order Passeriformes; family Paradisaeidae; genus Lycocorax; species Lycocorax pyrrhopterus. The sequence goes on from JACSVZ010000022.1 coordinate 1,779,679, forward strand.
AGCCCCGGCAGGGGCACGTGGGGGGCCGTGCCCGGTGGGTCCATGCCCAAGCACTCCATGAGATGTTTCATTTTCATCCTTTTCTCTCACCTGCAGCTCTCCAGGCCTGTGCTGAAGATCCCCTTTAAACACGAAGCCTTTTCCACGTGCCTCCCTCACCTGGCTGTGGTCTCCCTGTTTCTCAGCACTCCTGTCACCAAACCATTGGGAAAAACTTTCTAACACTCCAATTTCTATGTTAAAAGCAGGTGTAGCTTTATTTTGGCGCTGGGATCACCCACCCCCAGCTATCTCACACACCAGTTGGTATCTAGTCACTAATACATATTCATCCCATTTCCCAAACTCACACGTATTTGCTAAACGTTCCCACAAATTCATGTACATATTTATTCACTTCTGAGAACTCATTTACATCAGAGTAAGGGGAATCTCAGGGGTCTCTGGTGGTTGTTTGGGGAAAATCCCATTCCTCAAATTATCCTTTTATGGTTGTGAGCCTCCCACACCTGGTTTGTTCCCTTTGAACGCATCCCAGCTCTGTGGTGTGGCCCAGACACACCTTTTTCCCAGCATTGCTCGGACCCACAGTCTGCATTCTTATGGCTCAGGTACTATGGTGTTGGCCAGACACACCCCAGCTGCTCCTTCCCTCACCCTCCTCAAAGGGATGGGGGCACAGGAGAAGGAACTGTTGCTTCTTATTACATAACTTTGCCAAAACACCCACTATGTTCCTCATTATCTGTTTCTCCACTGGTTCCATCCACATTTATTGTCCTGTGTGCACGTTTACATCCTTTTATCTTTTTTGCTAGTTAGTCTTTAAGGTCTATCCAGCAACTTCAGGAGAACTGAAAGTTTCTATTCTCTGTGTTATATATCACCCCCTCTCTCAGGGCCTGAGGGGCTATCCCTTCCCACAGCACCATGGATGCGCTGGTCCAGTCCCTGGGATGGGGCCGTGCTCAGGACAGTGCCAGGGGAGATGTGCTGGTCAGTCTGAAATGGGGCTGTGCTCCGGGCAGTGCCAGGGGAGACGTGCTGGTCAGTCTGAAATGGGGCTGTGCTCCGGGCAGTGTGGGGTTGGGGATGTGCTGGTCAGTCTGAAATGGGGCTGTGCTCCGGGCAGTGTGGGGTTGGGGATGTGCTGGTCAGTCTGAAATGGGGCTGTGCTCCGGGCAGTGTGGGGTTGGGGATGTGCTGGTCAGTCTGAAATGGGGCTGTGCTCCAGGCAGTGCCAGGGGAGATGTGCTGGTCAGTCTGAAATGGGGCTGTGCTCCAGGCAGTGCCAGGGGAGATGTGCTGGTCAGTCTGAAATGGGGCTGTGCTCCGGGCAGTGCCAGGGGAGATGTGCTGGTCAGTCTGAAATGGGGCTGTGCTGCGGGCAGTGCCAGGGGGTGGGGATGTGCTGGCCCATGGTCTGGGTCTGTTCCAGCTGAGCACCTGGTGGGCAGGGAGCCACAGCTGGACCCCATGGGTTGTGATCTCCTGGAGCACAGCTCAAGAGGATGGACACTCAGCCCTGCTGCCCTGCACACGTGGGCTCCAACACCATCCTCTGCAGCCGCTCCCCACCCTCTGCTTCAAAAGCCACGGAGAAGGAGTCAGTGGGAGCAGTGGGGAGCTTGCATTCCCTGTCCCTGCAGATGGGCATCTCCAAGCCTGTTCTCGTGGCTGGGGAGACAATGACCACAGTGGGATGGATGTGCCCGGCACCAGCTCAGTCACAGCCAAAGGCACTTCCAGTGGCCTCCCCAGGGCCTATTGGAGGCTGGGATGTATGTGTGGGACTGTGGCCGGTCTGAGCACATGCCTTGGCCTGAGGATTCTCTGGGGAGGGAGAGAGGGATGTCCTGGGCCACTGCTGTGGCTGAGCTCCTGGTGGGAGAGCCACGGTCACATGCAGGAGGATGCAGAGGAGGACCCTGCTCACATACATGGGAGCAGGACATTTTCCAGCTGCGCAGGAACAAGGGGCTCCAAGGGCCTGTGGCTGGGGCAGGTGGTGCAGGCCGGGGGGGCTCAGTTATGGCTTTGGGAGGGACCCAAGGAACCCTTAGTCCACTACGGAGGGGACAGAGGACTCAGAAGGACAGTCTGGGCATGATGTGTGGGAAGGCAAAGGAAGGTAAATTTGGAGAGGAAAAATGATGGTCAGACTCTGCATGGGGACTGGTCTGGGGTCATGGGGTCACAGCCCATCACTGTCCCCTCCACACTCCAGGAGTCACGGCTGCCACCTCTGAGCCACCTCTGTGCCACCTCAGCTGCTTCAGACAGAAGGAGCAAACATTGGAGGGGGCTATTCCCTGTGGAATGCTCTGCCTGGGCTGTTTTACTCTCTGGATGCCCAGAGAAGAGTATCAGTGTTCCATCCAATGTGGGACTGGGGAGCAAAACTGCTGAAAAACTGCTCAGCAAAGCCAGGACTAAGCACAGGTAAGCAGGGGAGATGATCCTGCCCCACAGGAGCTGGGTCCAGGCACCCAGGTGGAGATGAGGGAGCTGCGGAGGGGGTGTCCGGAGCTGCCAGCAAATCCAGCCCAGTATGGCTGCAGCCTCTCCCTCAGCAGGTTCAGCCTGCCGTGGTGAGCAGGTGTCTCAGAGGCACGCGGACACACAGACAGGCACAGGACAGACAGACACTCACCTGCCACCAGCAAGGCAGTCACCCACAGCTCCCTTGCACAGGTCCCCCATCCCACACCAGTGTCTACCCCATGATGACAATCCCCTATCCCAGGATCAGCACCCACCCCGTGGATGCGATTCCTGATCCTGAGACCAGCTTCCATCCTGTGAGTGTGATCCCTTATCCACACTGGGACTAGCGCCCAAGAGTGTGATCCCCTAGTGCAGGACCAGCATCGACCCTGTCAGTGTGATCTCTTATCCACACTGGGACCTGCATTCCTGCTTCCAGCTAGATTAATGCCTTCTGCACCTGGACTGTCTCGTAATCCCCCTGTACCAGCTCATACCTGGGTGTCTTGGTTTGAAAGACAGGTGTCTGTCAAGGAAGGCAGGAGCCTCCCCTGAAATGGAAAATGCAACCCCCTTCCCTCCGAATTATTATAATTTTGAAATTAAGGGGCTTTCAAGCAAAGATATGAGGGGTAGGAATAACAGTTCTTTACTAATATATATATATATATATGTATGACAAGGCAAACAAACAACAATAACTATGGCAGTAACAGCAAACACAACCACAAACCCAGTGCCAGCCCCTCTCGGCTGTAGGTCACCCCTCCCCCCCTTCGGTGCAGTTCCAGTCACAGCTGGCAGGGGCGGCTCAGGGTCCCGGGAAAGGATGGACGAAAAGCTTTAACAAACCCTCTGGATGGCTGATCCCGGTGTCCGGCCGGACCCTCGGGAGCAGCAGGCTGGAGCAGCAGAGACGAGCAGATCCCGGGGCACGAGATCCCGGAGCTGCAGTGGGAGCTCCGGGAGGTCCCAGCTAGCAAGGATGTGTGGGGCTACAGGGTAGCGAAGGGTCCAAGTAGCGGAGAGCGGAGCGGCGGCGGCCCGGCTCCCAGCAGGGCAGGGAAAGGGTGGGCTTGGGAATCCTGGGTTTCTCAGGTAGAAGGAAAAACCGCCGAAAAGAAGAAACCTCCAGCTCTGACCCACACCTTCTTCACACTGAGGGCACCAGCAAGAACCCTGCTCCCCCACCCCCCAGGTGAAAAACAAGTAGCTAGTTACACCCCCGCCCGCTGTGGCCAGCTCTTTTGTTCTTCCTAAGCACCCAGTAATTTGTCCCCTTGGAAACATATATGGGAAAAATTCTTTAAGAGAAAAAGAAAAACAGGAGAACTCCTCAAACCCCCAACACTGGGTCACAAATCTCAGGAGCTCGTTTCTTCCAGAAGGGCTATTGATACTGGTCTTGAAGGCACCTGGAAATAGCATCTCAATTCTGCCCATGTTGTCCAGAAATCCCTCCCTGCATCGGGAACACCCTGAGTGGTGGGCGTCCCTACATTGTTCAGGCACCTGAAGCAGCTGCAGCTGTTTGTGACCCAGGAGAGCAGATATTACCTGTGCCATTACCTTTCCATAGGGATACAGAAGCTCCCGACCTGCCTCTGTGATTCTGGGGAGTGTGATCCTGGTTCGTGAACTCCAGTGAAATCCACACTGCTCATCGAAAAACCCACCTGAACCTTTCTCTTAAATGCGATGGAGAAATGTCTCTGCATCCCGGGGCTGTTGTGATGACAAATCACCTGAGGAGCATTGAGGTGTGCAGGAACCGTACAAGTAAGGGATAAATAATTCATGGACAGAAGTTGGGCTGCTCCGGAACTCCCAGTTGCAGTCAGGAATGTGACCTGTGGAGCAGAACCTGCGGTGCAGGACAGGGGGTGTTTAACAGCCCCAAATCCACACATCCTGTGGGCTTGAGACTGCATTTAAAACAGGAAGAACACATTAAATTCTTCATTAAACATTGGAATAACATAAAGTTACAAATTAACTTTTACTTAACTACAGGGAGAAAAAGTCACAGAATCTTCAGATCACTAGGGTTGGAAAAGACCTCCAAGATCAGTGAGTTCAACCTTTGACCAAACACCACCTTGTCACTCAGCCAGAGCACTGAGTGCCATGTCCTCGAATACCTCCAGGAATGGGGACTCCACCACCTCCCTGGGCAGCCCCTTCCAAGGCCTGACAACCCTTTCCATGAAGGAATTCTTCCTGATGTCCAACCTAAAACTCTCCTGACACAGCTTGAGGACGTTTCCCCTTGTTCTGTTCCTTGTTCCCTGGAGCAGAGCCCGACCACTTCGTGGCTGCCCCCTCCTGTCAGGGAGTTGTGCAGAGCCACAAGGTCCCCCCTGAGCCTCCTTTTCTCCAGGCTGAGCCCCCCTCCTCGCTCCCTCAGCCGCTCTTGGTGCTCCAGCCCCTGCCCCGGCTCCGTTCCCGTCTCTGGACACGCCATTCCACCGATACCGGAGTGAAAAGCCAGCCGCGGTCGGAGCAAAGCCTGTGTGAGACCACGATCAGTCTTTTTTTAACCTGCTGGCTTAACCCAAGAAGTGTCTGCCCGAGGCAGGGACCCGGGCCCGTTTCTGCCGCATTAACCCAAACTCTCCGCGAGCAACCCGAACCCATCGCGGGGGGAATTTCACACGGCAAAAGGGAAATCAAAGCAGCCGATTCTCTGCTATCCCGACAAAACGGGGCAGAGGAAGGTAAGGGGCGCGGAGGAGACCCCGCACCGCCCTGTTCGGGGAGCACCGCCTTGTTCGGGGGCGACCACCGCGCTGTTCGGGGGGCGGGGGTGGTGCGACCGCCCCGCTGCGCTCCGCCCCCCGCGCCCCGCAGCGCTGCAGCCGCCGCAGCGGTGTCCGCGCTCAGCGCCAGCCGGGTGAGCGGGGCACGGGGGGCACGGCGGGAATCAGGGGAGGAGGGACGGGGCCGGGGTCGTGCTGGGGCTGAGGCGGCGCTGCCAACCTCAATCCCGCGGGTCCCGAATCGGGGTCGGTGCGTGCTGCTCCTCCCTCGCCGCTCCGTTCCTCCTCCGGGGGTCGGTGCCCGCTGCTCCCCCCGGGGTCGGTGCCCGTCCCGTTGGAAACTGGGAACATTACTTATATAGGGATCTATCGGTCGCCCTCCCGGGAACTGCGTCGGCACTTCCAGTTCTCCCCGTCGTTCCTGAATTAGGGGAAAGGTGAAGGGCGCCGGCTCTGCCGTGTCCATCCAGTGTCCCTCTAATGCCCCTCCAGTGTCCCCCGGTGGGACGTGGCCACCTGCCCCAAGTGTCACGGTGACAGCGGGAGCGACAGGTGCGACTGTGCCCGAAGGCAGGGGATCTCATGGATGATATTCCTGGCACTGGGATTTGAGGTTCAGTGGGGGCAGAGCAGGTGGAAGGCACGAGGAGCTGGGTCTCAGCGTGGAGAGGACAGCGAGGCTGATGGAGTAGGCAGGTGCTTGCCCAAATCCTTACACAGAATCCCAGACTGGTTTGGGTGGGAAGGGACCTCAGGGACCACCCAGTCCCACCCCACTGCCAACTTGGAGCAGCTAGACCAGGTTGCTCCAAGTCCTATCCCACCTGCCTGGGAACACTCCCAGCGATGGGGCACCCCCACTGCTCCAGTGCCTCATCTCTGTGTGAGAACTTTGGTCTCTTGTCACTCTGTGTTTCCCCTGGGGAGATTCCCCTGCCCAACCCTCGCCTTCAGCTGTCCAGGGGTGTTGATGTGTCCAGAGTTGCCTCAGTGATGCCCTTGACCTCGCTCAGCCCCAGGGGCAGGAGAACCACGAGACTGAACATCTCAAGCACAAACTTGGCAGCTCCTTTGGGTGGTGTGTCGCCTTCAGCCTTATGGAGAATTCTGGGCTTTTCCTGGTTTTGTCTAAACCTTTTGGTGGAGATGCTGCGTAGGACTGGATCACCCTTAAGAAAAAAACCAGCAAAACTAAAACTAAACCAAAGCCCAAACAAATAAACCCCCCACGATTACAATACCCTGTCTTTTTTTTCTACCTCATCTTTTTGTCAGTTATACTTCAAACAAGGTCTAAAACACTTGGGAGGGTTGTCTCCTGGTGTTGTTTTGTTTTCCTTACACACCTGTGGCAGCAGTTTGGTAAGAAAGCTCAGGCAAGAAGGGAAAACCTGGGTGAGAAAGGACAGTTTTGCAACACTTGTGTCTTGCGAAAACCCTGCAGATAAAACTTTATCTTGTGGACACCCTCAACCTGTGCACACAAGCTGATTCAGCAGCTCAGCATTCCATGCTTGATCCCAGCTCTCCCCACGGTTCACCTTTTGGCTTTACAGATATTTTCAGTATTCTCTGACAATACCTTTTTTCCCTGTGCACCACCTGTCACAGCCCGTGTCCCTTGCTGTGCTGTGGGGCTGCACTGGCACACTTAGGACAGGCCCCTCATTCTGGTCTGGGATATTCCCTCATTCTCGTGGTCCTTTCCTGCTGCAGCTGCTCTGGACCCTGGTTTGGCCCGGCTGGAGGTCGCACTCCAGCAAACCTGCCCAAAACGTGCACCTGAGCAAACCTGGGAACGGGTTCAGCTTCGGTGAGTGTGGCAGGACTGGGAAGGGAGGGAACAGGGAGGGACAAAAGGCAGTGCGGGGGAAAAGAAGCAAAAAAAGGACCAAAATAAACAGACAAAAAAATCCCACCCCAAACCCCAACAAAACAACTGACCAAAAAACCCAAACAACAGTACTGCAGTTCAGGAGGAATTTCCCAGACAGGTGTTTATTTGGAATAGACTTCTATTCTTTTTATAAAAACTATTTGAAAACCAAAAGCCCTTTTTCTGTTGAGGACAGCCAGGGCAGGGGGTGATATTTCAGAGACTTTCTTCTTTTTTGTAACTGTCTTGAGCTTTTTTTTATTGCCCAAATAGCCTCAGCATTGAACGATGATCTCCCTTTGCCCTTTAAAACATTAGAATAACTGTGAGCAGCACCAGGGGAACATGGTGGGTCTAGGGATGTGACAGAGAAATTTCTCCACACCTGGGCTATTACAGCAAATTCTCCGGGGCAGCAGCAGCAGATGCTTGACAGATGTTTTTGGTAAAAACATTTTGTTACCTGGCACTTTCTGCTCCATTTCCAGTTGTTTTTGGATAATTTTGTAACTAATGGTGTTGTGGGCATTGCTCAGAGCTCAGGGCAGTTCAGAGGGAAGGAGGAAGTTGAGCTTCTTTATGACTTTTTTGCCTTATTTTTTCAACAGAACTGACAGATGAACAGAAGGAACTCTAAGCTACTGCCCGGAAATTTGCTCTGGAGGAGATTATTCCTGTCGCTGCACGGTATGACAGGACTGGGGAGGTAAATCCACCCCACAGGAGGGGAAAAAACAGATTTTTCTCTTTATGCAAAATTCGAAATGTTACCTGTGATAATCAACTGTGATTTTCCCTGTTTCAGTATCCTGTGCCACTCATCAAACAGGCCTGGGAGCTTGGGCTGATGAATTCCCACATCCCAGAGTGCTGCGGTGAGTGTGATCCCTTTTAATCCCTAAACTAAACCAAAGAAAAGGCCTTGGAGGAGACTGAGGTGTGAAATTATGGATTATCTATAAAATTACCTGTTGCACACTGGAGTAATCCCAAAGCAATCTGCGGGCAGGTTGGCCCACATGGGTGTGACGAGGCTGGATGGGATCAGGCAAGGAATTAGATCCTGATGTAGTAACTTGTGGCTGGATTTTCTCCCACGATCCCAGTTCCCATGATTCCCATGTCAGGAATTCAAGGATTACTTTGATCCTGCCTCAGGCCGGAGCGGTTTAAGGGCTCATTCCTGAGGATCAGTTACCAGTTTAGCTGAGGTGCAGCAGGTGCATAACCATGGATAAAAATGTTACATTTCAGATTCCCTGTTTTACCTGGGAGTGGAATTGGGAAGTGTCCAGAGCAGGCCCTCTTGGGTGTTTTTGACTGATTTGGTGTATCTGGTATCAAAAATTGAGTTTCTGCAGCAGAGCCTGAGAATCATGGGAAGGTTTGAATCAAGAGCGGCCTTTAGAGGTCCCCTTGTCCGACCCCCAGCAGCGAGAGTGAGGGGCTGGGTGGGTGCAAAACACTCAAAATTCAGGAATGAATTTGAAAAGCCGTCAAGTTTCATAGTGGAAAATCATCAGCACAGTTTGGCTGAGTATCCTTATATAGCCTGGAAAACGAGGTATTGATGAGACTGATGGTGGGTGTGGAAAAGTTGAGGCTGGTGTGAAGAGCTGTGGGGGAAGTGTGGAACCTTGTGTTCAAATGAAATGGAACCGAGTGTTCAAATGAAATTCAAACTGGGAAAAGAGATGGACACAGGAAAGGGAAGAAGTGATTCAAACTTCCCAGGTAAAATGGTGTCTGCTGCACTAATGCCTGCCTCTGGAAAAAGGGATTTGAGGGATATAATTGATAGTTTTGTGAGACATCAGAGCCCACGTGGCCCTTTTCCGCCTCCCAAGAGCCAGGGAATGCTCAGATGTAAAGCAGTGACAGATCCTGGTGGCACATTCTGGCCATTTTGTGCCACTTGTCCCACCTTGAGCACAAAATTAACCCCCCTGAGAGTGGTGAAATGGGATTTTTAAATCATCTGATTGCAATGAAAAGAAACAAAATAACAACAATATCAATCTGGCAGCATGCTATTTCCCAAGGCGTTCCCCAGGGAGAACATCTGATGGAACTCGGTGCTCATGGGGGACGTTTGGCATAATAAATGCTTGCAAATCATTAATATTCTGCACTTGAGACCCCACTGAGTCTCCTCCTGGCCCCCCACAGGTGGGCTGGGGCTGGGCACCTTCGAGGCACGTCTGATCGCGAGGGAGCCGGCATACGGATGCGTCGGGGTGCAGACGGCCATCGAGGCTAATTCCCTGGGGCTGAGTCCTGCACCCATCCAGATCTGGGGCTGAGGCCCTCAAACTGGGCTCTGGGCCCTTGAGGTGATGGGTTAATGCTCTGAACATTCCCTTCCAGCAAATGCCCGTGATCATCGCTGGGAACGAGCAGCAGCAGAAAAAATACTTGGGCCGGATGACAGAGGAGCCCCTGATGTGTGTGAGTGTGACCAGGGAATCCCATTGATTAATTAATTAATGACAGAGGAACCCCTGATGTGTGTTTGATCAGGGAATCCCATTACTTACGTAATTAATTAATGACAGAGGAGCCTCTGTTTGTGTGACCAGGGTCGGTCATTGCCCACAATTCCACAATGATTTTGTGGTTTCCCAAACCCAGAATGTATATTCCTTGGGATCTGGGGGTTGTTCTTCCAGGCTTACTGTGTGACGGAGCCAGGCACGGGCTCAGATGTGGCCGGGATCAGAACTCAGGCGGAGTGGAAGGGGGATGAGTACATCATCAACGGGCAGAAGATGTGGATCACCAACGGTGGGAAGGCCAACTGGTACGTTCCCTTTGTGGGCATACTGGTCTGTACTGGGGTTTCTTTAAGGGCCTGTCACAAACCAGGGTGTTCCAGTGTGCCACCAGTTCATCAGGAAGAGGCACCAGCAGCCCCAGTGCTGTGGGTGCCCAAAGAGGGAACGAGCTAATGACATCAGAGCTCGATGCTGTCACAGCTCCACTCAGAATGCCGCTCATTTGGGCTGAAACCCTACACAATTTCTTCCGCTTTCCCTTTGGGACGGGGAGTTACTCAGGGTCAACTCCAAAATGCTCAGGTTACCGAGCCCTGACCTGGCTCCCAGACAGGGATCAGCTGCTTCTGACTCAGCCGGGAATGCCTTCCACTCACAGGGAAAACAGAAAAACTCTGGGATTTAATTGTCTTAAGGTAATACATTTCCAAGGAGTCCCAGAGCCCGGGCTGTGCTGCAGGGTCCAGGGAGGGCAGCGCAGACCCTTCCTCGGGGCTTACACTCTCCCCACCCCAACACACAAACTCTTCTCAGTTCAAGAGGAAAAACTTCATACATTTATCTATGAAAGTTGGGATTTCTCACTGTTTAATTTCTTGCCCGAGGCAGAACCATCACAGAGACTCTCCCAGCACATTCCTGACCCCCCTAAATGGGATTTACAGCAATTGCTGACACAAAAACCTCATTTACTGGGAAGAGCAAAATGGAAATATTTGCAATTAAGAGGAAAAGGCCTTGCACACAATGCTGCATTCCCTGTACAATAATGCTTAGACATGTGCTGGGAATTGGCTTATTTTGGGCTATTTGGGAGGCTGAGTGGGGTATTGAGAGTTACAGACACATGGAAAAGGTGGAGAAGCTTTGCAGGTTTACCTGAGGGAATTACATTAAGCCTTGATTTTGTGGGAAGAGATGCCCAGACAACACTGACATTCCTCGCACTCCTTCCCCTTCATTTGGGTTTTTTTTGGAAGGGCCAATTAAAAAGGGTTGTTACCTTACCACTCTATTTCCTGTACAGCACAAATATGGACAAAACCACTCGGCATTTTGCCATGCAGTGTCTGATTGTTGGGGATGAGCTGAGCCCCCATCTCTGTCCTCCCCAGGTACTTCCTGCTTGCCCGCACCGATCCTGACCAACAGGCCCCAGCCAGCAAAGCCTTCACGGGCTTCATCGTGGAGGCCGACAGCCCTGGGATCCAGATTGGCAGGAAGGTGATCATCAGGAATTACCGCTCCTTCCTGAACCAGTAACACAATGAATTGCCATGGAAGGGAAATGGCTGAGCCTTGTCAAGGCTCAGGGATATTGGAATTCTCACAGTGCCCAGAAACTGTTTGTAAGACACATTTAATAATTATATTTACATAGATATATTTTAATGGAATTATATATGCATATTATATGTAAGATAATTATATAATATACAATTATATGTAATATATATAATTAGATATAATGACGATAGAATTATAATTGTATGAATTCAGATGAAGAATTACTCAGAAGGGCCTAAAGCAGATAATTTTGCCCAGATGCAAAAGAACCTTTGAGAACATGGAATTGCCAAGAACCAATTAATGTCCAGGGGGAGTGAAGGTGTTGGCAGAACTTTCCCCAAAACCAGCCGGTCTGCTGCAATTTCAGCTGCTCCTGCCCAAGTAAGGCACCATGGAGGCCCTAGTTTTCTCTCTCTGCTTCCATTTGGAACCTGAAAACCTGATTTACTTATGAATTTGTCTTTTGGCAGCACAGCTGGGTCTCGCAACTGCTGCAAGTGGGTTCTTGACTGTTTTCTCTCCCATGTGACAGGATAGGTTTGAATTGCATGTAGAATTGAATCCTCCAGAGGATAAATTGAACCAGAAAAAGCCAAAGGAGGGATTCTAGCCCCAGAACTGATCTCCCACATGGAGGCAGTAACCTGCTCAGGTGTGACAGGTCAGGGGCTCACTGGGCTGGGGAGGCCAAACTAGTATTTCTTGTCTCTCTGGTGGGTTTTAGCTAAAACTGAAGTGGTTTTTCAAAAAAGGCAAAAAAGGCAAAAAAGCTTCCTTTATTGTTCAAGTGAACTAAAGGATGGAATTGGTTGTACCTGGGAAGAAGCTGATTCAGTGGCACCTCCCTTTTCCAGGAGCTGAACATGGGCCAGCGCTGCTCGGACACGCGCGGGATCGTCTTTGAGGATGTGCTGATCGCGGAGGGCGCTGGCTTCAAGATCGCCATGGGCGCCTTTGACAAGACCAGGCCCCTGGTGAGTACCAGGAACAGGCTGTTCACAAAACTAACAGGAATTTCTGCTGCTCATCCTGCACTGTGCCTACCCAGGTGGCAGTGGGGGCTGTGGGGCTGGCGAGGCGAGCACTCGATGAGGCCACGAGGTATGCGCTGGAGAGGAAAACCTTCGGGAAGCCCATTGTGGAGGTGCGTCCAAGAGCTTTAGAGTTACACATGGGAAAGTCTGGTCCAATACAGATCCCAGTTCCATAAAACTCTTTGAGCACAACTTCCCAAGTGCTTTGAATTTGCAAATTAAGAAATGAAGGTAAAATTATATATTAGGGAAGATTTATTCCCAGAAAGGCCTGGCTGTGGTGGAGTCCCCATCTTTGTGGCACTTGGGGACACAGTTAGGGATGACCATGATGGTGCTGGGGCGAGGCTTGGCCTTGATCTTAACGGTCTTGTCCAACCCCAACAATTCCATGATCCCAAGCAGCAGGCTCCTTGCCCTGCGGTGTCGCAGCCCTCTGAGGCTCACGCGGTAGATCTCCACTCTCTCAGCACCAGGCTGTAGCATTCCTGCTGGCAGAGATGGCCGTGAAGGTGGAGCTGGCCCGGCTGGGGTACCAGCGTGCAGCCTGGGAGGTGGATGCCGGCCGCCGCAACCCTTCTACGCCTCCATTGCCAAGGCCTTCACTGGGGACGTCGCCAACCAGTTGGCCACTGATGCTGTGCAGATCTTTGGAGGCAATGGCTTCAACAGAGAATATCCCGTGGAGAAGCTCATGAGGGATGCCAAAATCTTTCAGGTGAGTGCGACAGAGTGAGGGGTCTCCATGGCAATGCGGGCACTCAATACAAAGTAATTAATTGTGATTAATTGCAATCGGGATGGACAGAGGCTAAAAAGATTTGGAGACCAAAAGGTGTTAAATCAGGGAAGTTCTCAAGTTACCACTGGCTGGGCAGGTACTTTGGCTGAGATGTCGACAGCACTGAGGCCCATGAAATAACTAATTAGCATTAGTTACCCTCTGTGTGCTGCAGAAATAGCCATGGGGCGCAGCCCATGGTGATTCACTTCTTCAGATATTTATTTATTGGTTTCTTTTCCAAAAGAACAAAACACGGTCATATTTCCTCATTTTCAGCCCACAGACATCCCTAATCCCCAGTGCTTTTTCTGCAGTGTTATTGCCAAGAAATTATTCCATGCCAGAATTCCTCTGTTGGTTCCAGTTTGTTATTCAGCAGGAATGAATTAATTTCATTAGGAAACCCAGCGACCTTCACCTTTTCCCTCTTTCCAGCATTAACCATGACTGGCTGGAACTGATCCAAACAGGTCTCAGGGAACACATATGGGCCCTGACCTGTCACCAAGTGGCCACAGCTGCTGAGATTCCAGGTGGTTGGCATTCCATTTACAGCTGACTTTAAAATTCCAACTGTTCTCACCAGCCAGGAATTTTTCCTTCTCCAAGGACAGAAAGCAGATGTTTGGAATTGAAAAGTTCTCAGTCCTGATTTCAGTCCTGCCAGGGAGGGACTGAACAAGCTATGAGACTTTGTCAGAATCAGGCTCTTTTCCTGTTCTGGGGTTGTTTTCCACCGAGATCCTCCATCACACAGCTCCATCGTCAATGCATGGCCGGGCACGCCGAGGTTTTGAAATTGTTCAAATTACTCTGATTTAGTGGGAAAGGGGTTGGACCTTACAATTCCAGCAGCTCTACTTGGAGAAGCTTTGTGCAGTTTGGGGGATATTATCCTGATTTTGTGACTGCAGAGAAAGTGGATTTGCAGGTGTAGGAGTGATTTGCCAAAGCAACTTTGGGCAGGATTGGGAGCTGAAACACTGAAATGCCCAAATTCTGCTGTCCTAAAGCTGCCCTGGGCTGTACCTGGGGAATCGCTGGATCTCTTGTGTGCTGGGCACACACACCTGTATGTGCTTATTGCCTGTTATGGGTCATTGTCACACTAATTTTTCCCAGTTTTCCCTCTTCCTGCCCCCAGCTCAGTGCAGGGAGGGGTCACAGGTGTGCAGACTCTGGTCAAACACCCTTCCCAGCTCCTGGCTCACCCGTCTCTGGTTTTCCCCGCAGATCTACGCGGGCACGGCACAGATCCAGTGGGTGATCATCGCCCGTGAGCATCTGGGCAGGTACAAGGCCTGAGGGATGTGGCGGCTCCAG
>JACSVZ010000022.1:1799005-1812972 GCA_014706295.1 Lycocorax pyrrhopterus obiensis
GCCCACGGCCCCTGCCACCAACGAGACGCCCCACGGCCCCTCCCGCCATCCCCACCTGCCCCCCGGGCCCGTTTATAGTTACCACAAGCTATTCTCACAACTAAATTACGTAAAATCACAAGGTATTTGCCACACCTTTATAATCTCTCCAGTAAATCCATGTTGCTGCTATTTCAGTTACAAATCAGTTGTTTGCTTGCACTTTGTTCATTGATGTCAAACTCTTGTATGACAAATTTTCGGTAGGTTTCTTGCACCGATGGAGTCAAGATAAATTAAATTCTGTTGTATCTGAAACTTTTAAAAGAACACTCTCAGCTCTGACTTTAGTTTTGTTAAATTTAAGTGATGTTAAAGTTTAAATTCTGTTAATTTGAAGACCTGTTACATTTAAGTTCTGTTAAGTTTAATTTCTGTCAAGTTAAAGTGTTGCTAAATTTAAGCGACGTTAAGTTTAGGTGTTCAGTTTAAGTTCTGTTATTATAAGTTCTGTTAAGTTCACGTTCTATTCAGATTGATTTCTGCATGGATGCGTGGAAAAATATAATCTCAATTTCTTAGAGCAGTTACTGTTGCTGTATTAACGATTCTGAATATGTTGTTAATGTCATAGCGTGATTTCACTGACCTTTTATAAAGGACATTATCCATAGGAAATTATTTGGTGTTACACATATGCATACCTGTTGGGGTGCACTATGTGCTGGAAGAGAGATAGGCCCTGAGGACCAAAGAGAGAGCCTCTTTCTTGGACCAGGAGATGACCCTGGGAGCGCATCCAGGTCACTGGGGACGGGCTGAGAGAGGATTGTGGGTTTCTGGACAGTGCTGGGCCTGTGAGAAGTGATAATTGTAGTTTGTGACCTTATAGGGTATTGTTTACCTGTTACCATAATAGGTAATATCTGTGCAATACCCCAGGTGATTGGGGGACACTGAGGTGAACATCTTTCCTGTTTATATGATGTGATATCCTGTTAGGTGCTGGTATTTAGGGAATTCTGTGTGCCCAATAAAGGCTTTGCACTTTCCATCTTGTGTGTGAAGTTCATGCCCTTGCGTGATTACTGCACATACCGTTGGTTGTTTGCAGTTTGTTCATGGTACCATTGACTACTTAGCTACAGAGAAATGACAAAGCTGGCTGCTGTACAAACTTTCACATACATGTATCATTTTAAGAAACTTTCCCAACTGCTATTAAGAGAGGCTTGTTTGCAGGATATGTAAGGGAAACATTTCCAGTTAAGACCTTGGCTCTGGCCAAGCCCTGGCCCTAGCTGGTCGCAGGTGTGCCTACAGCCCCAAGCGTTTTTGCACTAAAAATGTAGTCAAGTCACTTTGACTTGCTGATTCGGGCTTATAAAGGCTGGACCCCCTTTCGAGGTAAACTTGGAAACCCTGCCTGGGAAGGTTCTCCAGGTCCTCATTGTGCAATGGGGCTTGCCAGCTACTGCAGACTCTGGGTGATGGTACAGTATTTAGGCAATTGAGGGTGTATGGAGTCCTAACATCACTAATCCCTATTTCGTGTGCTACTGATTAACATCGTATTACTTTGCTTATCTTTGCTTCCGCATAGAGTTTACTGTTTCCATTACATGTATTGTCTTACTTTTACGTTGCCTTCACGTTCATAGTGAGAGACGCGCATGTTATCAAAAAAATCAAAGAAGGGGGAATATGGCTCCTCAGGAGGCATTTAGATGATGCAATATTTACATTAAAGTTTTGCAGGGCAGATCTTTATTTTGATGCCCCAGCAGAGCAATACTGCTCTGAAGATTTGCGTGTGCAAAACCAATTTCTAAAAGGTTTCACGTAAGGATCCACAATTGTATGCGTAATGACAAGGCCTAGCTGATTTACTAACCTGGGAGAGGAAGAGTACACATGTGTTTTATTGCCAGCAGGTCTGAAGTGGTTACCTGCTCATCTGGACAAACATCGATCGCCTCCAAGAAGACGAGGCCCAGTGAGAGAAAAAATGGACCCAATCACCATCCAGCCCTCGTGGCCAAGGCAGGAGCAGGAGTAGGACTGCCAGGAACATGGCTGTGCCTGGAGGCTTACAGAGGCAGCCTGCCAACAGAGGCCTTGTGCCCCACTGCACCCACCATCATGTTATTGTGTTCCTGCTGACCTTCTTCAGCTATTCCCTGTTCCATGCTTCCAGAAAGACATTCGGTAATGTTAAAGTCAGCACTTCCAGCTAATGGACGGGAAGTCCCTCCTGCTTAGACAGCATGGCCCCTGAGCTCCAGCTGTATGAGCTTCGGAACAGTAGCCATTTACTCCCAAGTACAGAAGAAGCAGCTCTCTCTCTGGGGACATTGGACACTATCTTTGTTTTCCTATGCTGTGGGTCTCTTTGTCGGTAGTGTAATAAACGACTCAGATCCCAAATGGAAATGAGTTATTAAAAATTTTATTGAGAGCTATAAAAATCAGCAAAGCAAAAGAGACGGCACTGGGAGCATGGCCAGGTGCCAGAGGCTCGATCACAGAATGCTGGTTCCACCTTTTATACCCCTGAGATTGCATCAGCATTATGCATATTTATTTACAGTTTTGCATAGTCTCGCCCCGTCACTCTTTTAGGCGCTAGCTCAGTTCCATCGCTGTGGTCGTCGAGGTCCTCATTGGATGGAATCCCACTCCTTTTATGGTTGTGTCTTCAAAGTTTTGGCTAGCAACAGCCCGTCCCACGCAAACTTACAGAACTAACATTACAACACGCAAACTGTACAACCCTTGTAAAAACCATCCTCACAACCAGACTATTGTGACAATCATTAAACATTTTAACATGTGCCATTTTCTTAACATTTTCCAAAACCAACATTATAGTATTAATATCAATTCACATAATATTCAGCGAAAGCCAATTTTACTACCTTGTTTCTCACAGTAGCACGGTTGTTCTTGGTGGGTTTTTATTGATTGTGATCTGTATTCCATATATTTTATCCCATGTCCAGCAGATGACCAGTAATAGTCTTAATAAGATAATGGCTTTACAGGTGCAGACTGTTTTGGCATTAGGGTACATGAACCCTTATCACAAAAAACAAAGAAAGGGGGAGATGTTGCACATAGGTAAAACCTTATAAAATGAAGGCCTCGTTGCCTTTGGAAAATCATGGCTCATGCCTGTTACTTCGGCTAAGTAGAAAAGGACTGTAGGAAAGAGACATAGCTGAATTAGGGGCAGAAAAACATGTTATATAACCATCGCGTGTTCACATCATGGTGTATGGTGGTTGGCTGAATTCTGTTTGTTGTGCTTTAAAACTATGTAAACTGATAACCGGCTAACTGCTTAAAAAAGGCCGGGTTTTTGCAATAAAGCGGCTCTCCTTTGCACCTGCCTAGGGACTCTTCTTATCATTGTCGCTTCTTATCGCAACAACTACTTAACAGTCTTAGAAATGAGTGTTAATGTCTTTGAAATGGGTCTTAATGTCTCTATGAACACCTGCTCGGGCAAGTTTGTTACAGAACTCAGGCGGCTTGACTGAGACAGTTTGAGCTCCTGACCTTTAGGGTAATAGGACAAATGGGTCTGCACAAAGTCTTTTGCAGATGGTCTGAACTTCTGAACTTCAGGGGAAAACGGCGACACATGTTCAAGGGGGGATATGTGGTAGGTGGTTCAGGAAGGCTGTACCTTCCCGCTACCTCGGCCGATGGGGAAAGGAAGAGAGCAACATGTGGCCGGGAGTTTAGGATAAAAGGAGGCTATGTCCTCCAAAATCTCGAGAGAGACCCCATGGGTGTGTGACCCATTGGACTCTCTCCCTTTATTCGAATAAAGTTGCAGTACTCCTCTGTCTCCTTTGTGGACACTGGCTTTCATAGCGTGGCTTTTCTGCACAGTGCCCATCCACTTCCATCCCCATTCCATCCTCCCCTGTCCATTCCCAGCCCACCCCAGTCCCACCCACAAGCCTGTCCCATGCTGAGACTGGCACATGGCCGTGGATCCCACCAGCGTGCGAGGAGTGTGGGATCAAGCCGCCCCTGCCCTGCCAACACCGACAGCTTTTGTTGGGGCCTGGCAATGACTCCAGAACAGCCCTTTTCCAGGGAAATCCTCTGTGCTGCACGAGTCTCGTTCCTGGCCTGTATCAGGGCATCAGGGCGAGGCCCAGCTCAGCCCACAATGCGATGCCCAAACCCAGCCCATTTCCTGCACACTCTTCCACGAGATCAGTTAATTCACGTTCCCATTGCCTCATCCCACTCCTTTCCTCCCAGGACACATGCAGCCCCTCTCACACACCATCATTACCACTCATCCATAACAAGGAATTCTGGCTCAAGGCACGAGAAACACGGATTCACTTCAGTTTTTCTTTAGATCTGGCTGTTGAAAGGCTCCAAACCCACAGTGTTTCCTATGGATCTTGGGAACTGGGGCCCTGGAGCCTAAGTGCCAGAGTCAGCTGGCCCCTCCACAGGAGGAAAAGTCAGGTTTTTTAAGTTCCCTGAGGTTGATCCAGTTGCCATCATTCAAGCCCCAGGGATAAACAAAGGGAGCGTATCGGTGCCATTAAAAACATGCAAACACCCCAAATCTGACCCCTGGGATGTGCTGGATTTTTGCTCTCACTGGCAAAAACAAATTTTAAAAAATGAGAATTTGTTTCACTCTTTGCTCATCCAGGTTTGCTGGGGAAGGGTTTTGTCTCCTTTGCTGCTGAAAGCCAAAGGTTGATTTGGGAAGAGCGATATGATCCCTGTGGGATTTAGGGATGTTTGAGATGTTCAATCAGTGGGACGGGCTCAGGGGATGGGTGGGGTCCCAGAGCCTGTGCTGGATCAGGCACAAGAACAGGAGTTTGATGGAAAAGGGGTTTTCCCATGTTTTTCTAATGGAGAAATGCAGCACAGTCCCTTTCCCTGGAATACCAGGCCTGGAGCCGCCACATCCCTCAGGCCTTGTACCTGCCCAGATGCTCACGGGCGATGATCACCCACTGGATCTGTGCCGTGCCCGCGTAGATCTGCGGGGAAAACCAGAGACGGGTGAGCCAGGAGCTGGGAAGGGTGTTTGACCAGAGTCTGCACACCTGTGACCCCTCCCTGCACTGAGCTGGGGGCAGGAAGAGGGAAAACTGGGAAAAATTAGTGTGACAATGACCCATAACAGGCAATAAGCACATACAGGTGTGTGTGCCCAGCACACAAGAGATCCAGCGATTCCCCAGGTACAGCCCAGGGCAGCTTTAGGACAGCAGAATTTGGGCATTTCAGTGTTTCAGCTCCCAATCCTGCCCAAAGTTGCTTTGGCAAATCACTCCTACACCTGCAAATCCACTTTCTCTGCAGTCACAAAATCAGGATAATATCCCCCAAACTGCACAAAGCTTCTCCAAGTAGAGCTGCTGGAATTGTAAGGTCCAACCCCTTTCCCAGGTTCTTGCAGGGATGGAGGGGAACAGGAAAAACACCCCAAATTTCACACTAAATCAGAGTAATTTGAACAATTTCAAAACCTCGGCGTGCCCGGCCATGCATTGACGATGGAGCTGTGTGATGGAGGATCTCGGTGGAAAACAACCCCAGAACAGGAAAAGAGCCTGATTCTGACAAAGTCTCATAGCTTGTTCAGTCCCTCCCTGGCAGGACTGAAATCAGGACCGAGAACTTTTCAATTCCAAACATCTGCTTTCTGTCCTTGGAGAAGGAAAAAATTCCTGGCTGGTGAGAACAGTTGGAATTTTAAAGTCAGCTGTAAATGGAATGCCAACCACCTGGAATCTCAGCAGCTGTGGCCACTTGGTGACAGGTCAGGGCCCATATGTGTTCCCTGAGACCTGTTTGGATCAGTTCCAGCCAGTCATGGTTAATGCTGGAAAGAGGGAAAAGGTGAAGGTCGCTGGGTTTCCTAATGAAATTAATTCATTCCTGCTGAATAACAAACTGGAACCAACAGAGGAATTCTGGCATGGAATAATTTCTTGGCAATAACACTGCAGAAAAAGCACTGGGGATTAGGGATGTCTGTGGGCTGAAAATGAGGAAATATGACCGTGTTTTGTTCTTTTGGAAAAGAAACCAATAAATAAATATCTGAAGAAGTGAATCACCATGGGCTGCGCCCCATGGCTATTTCTGCAGCACACAGAGGGTAACTAATGCTAATTAGTTATTTCATGGGCCTCAGTGCTGTCGACATCTCAGCCAAAGTACCTGCCCAGCCAGTGGTAACTTGAGAACTTCCCTGATTTAACACCTTTTGGTCTCCAAATCTTTTTAGCCTCTGTCCATCCCGATTGCAATTAATCACAATTAATTACTTTGTATTGAGTGCCCGCATTGCCATGGAGACCCCTCACTCTGTCGCACTCACCTGAAAGATTTTGGCATCCCTCATGAGCTTCTCCACGGGATATTCTCTGTTGAAGCCATTGCCTCCAAAGATCTGCACAGCATCAGTGGCCAACTGGTTGGCGACGTCCCCAGTGAAGGCCTTGGCAATGGAGGCGTAGAAGGGTTGCGGCGGCCGGCATCCACCTCCCAGGCTGCACGCTGGTACCCCAGCCGGGCCAGCTCCACCTTCACGGCCATCTCTGCCAGCAGGAATGCTACAGCCTGGTGCTGAGAGAGTGGAGATCTACCGCGTGAGCCTCAGAGGGCTGCGACACCGCAGGGCAAGGAGCCTGCTGCTTGGGATCATGGAATTGTTGGGGTTGGACAAGACCGTTAAGATCAAGGCCAAGCCTCGCCCCAGCACCATCATGGTCATCCCTAACTGTGTCCCCAAGTGCCACAAAGATGGGGACTCCACCACAGCCAGGCCTTTCTGGGAATAAATCTTCCCTAATATATAATTTTACCTTCATTTCTTAATTTGCAAATTCAAAGCACTTGGGAAGTTGTGCTCAAAGAGTTTTATGGAACTGGGATCTGTATTGGACCAGACTTTCCCATGTGTAACTCTAAAGCTCTTGGACGCACCTCCACAATGGGCTTCCCGAAGGTTTTCCTCTCCAGCGCATACCTCGTGGCCTCATCGAGTGCTCGCCTCGCCAGCCCCACAGCCCCCACTGCCACCTGGGTAGGCACAGTGCAGGATGAGCAGCAGAAATTCCTGTTAGTTTTGTGAACAGCCTGTTCCTGGTACTCACCAGGGGCCTGGTCTTGTCAAAGGCGCCCATGGCGATCTTGAAGCCAGCGCCCTCCGCGATCAGCACATCCTCAAAGACGATCCCGCGCGTGTCCGAGCAGCGCTGGCCCATGTTCAGCTCCTGGAAAAGGGAGGTGCCACTGAATCAGCTTCTTCCCAGGTACAACCAATTCCATCCTTTAGTTCACTTGAACAATAAAGGAAGCTTTTTTGCCTTTTTTGCCTTTTTTGCACTTCAGTTTTAGCTAAAACCCACCAGAGAGACAAGAAATACTAGTTTGGCCTCCCCAGCCCAGTGAGCCCCTGACCTGTCACACCTGAGCAGGTTACTGCCTCCATGTGGGAGATCAGTTCTGGGGCTAGAATCCCTCCTTTGGCTTTTTCTGGTTCAATTTATCCTCTGGAGGATTCAATTCTACATGCAATTCAAACCTATCCTGTCACATGGGAGAGAAAACAGTCAAGAACCCACTTGCAGCAGTTGCGAGACCCAGCTGTGCTGCCAAAAGACAAATTCATAAGTAAATCAGGTTTTCAGGTTCCAAATGGAAGCAGAGAGAGAAAACTAGGGCCTCCATGGTGCCTTACTTGGGCAGGAGCAGCTGAAATTGCAGCAGACCGGCTGGTTTTGGGGAAAGTTCTGCCAACACCTTCACTCCCCCTGGACATTAATTGGTTCTTGGCAATTCCATGTTCTCAAAGGTTCTTTTGCATCTGGGCAAAATTATCTGCTTTAGGCCCTTCTGAGTAATTCTTCATCTGAATTCATACAATTATAATTCTATCGTCATTATATCTAATTATATATATTACATATAATTGTATATTATATAATTATCTTACATATAATATGCATATATAATTCCATTAAAATATATCTATGTAAATATAATTATTAAATGTGTCTTACAAACAGTTTCTGGGCACTGTGAGAATTCCAATATCCCTGAGCCTTGACAAGGCTCAGCCATTTCCGTTCCATGGCAATTCATTGTGTTACTGGTTCAGGAAGGAGCGGTAATTCCTGATGATCACCTTCCTGCCAATCTGGATCCCAGGGCTGTCGGCCTCCACGATGAAGCCCGTGAAGGCTTTGCTGGCTGGGGCCTGTTGGTCAGGATCGGTGCGGGCAAGCAGGAAGTACCTGGGGAGGACAGAGATGGGGGGCTCAGCTCATCCCCAACAATCAGACACTGCATGGCAAAATGCCGAGTGGTTTTGTCCATATTTGTGCTGTACAGGAAATAGAGTGGTAAGGTAACAACCCTTTTTTAATTGGCCCTTCCAAAAAAAACCCAAATGAAGGGGAAGGAGTGCGAGGAATGTCAGTGTTGTCTGGGCATCTCTTCCCACAAAATCAAGGCTTAATGTAATTCCCTCAGGTAAACCTGCAAAGCTTCTCCACCTTTTCCATGTGTCTGTAACTCTCAATACCCCACTCAGCCTCCCAAATAGCCCAAAATAAGCCAATTCCCAGCACATGTCTAAGCATTATTGTACAGGGAATGCAGCATTGTGTGCAAGGCCTTTTCCTCTTAATTGCAAATATTTCCATTTTGCTCTTCCCAGTAAATGAGGTTTTTGTGTCAGCAATTGCTGTAAATCCCATTTAGGGGGGTCAGGAATGTGCTGGGAGAGTCTCTGTGATGGTTCTGCCTCGGGCAAGAAATTAAACAGTGAGAAATCCCAACTTTCATAGATAAATGTATGAAGTTTTTCCTCTTGAACTGAGAAGAGTTTGTGTGTTGGGGTGGGGAGAGTGTAAGCCCCGAGGAAGGGTCTGCGCTGCCCTCCCTGGACCCTGCAGCACAGCCCGGGCTCTGGGACTCCTTGGAAATGTATTACCTTAAGACAATTAAATCCCAGAGTTTTTCTGTTTTCCCTGTGAGTGGAAGGCATTCCCGGCTGAGTCAGAAGCAGCTGATCCCTGTCTGGGAGCCAGGTCAGGGCTCGGTAACCTGAGCATTTTGGAGTTGACCCTGAGTAACTCCCCGTCCCAAAGGGAAAGCGGAAGAAATTGTGTAGGGTTTCAGCCCAAATGAGCGGCATTCTGAGTGGAGCTGTGACAGCATCGAGCTCTGATGTCATTAGCTCGTTCCCTCTTTGGGCACCCACAGCACTGGGGCTGCTGGTGCCTCTTCCTGATGAACTGGTGGCACACTGGAACACCCTGGTTTGTGACAGGCCCTTAAAGAAACCCCAGTACAGACCAGTATGCCCACAAAGGGAACGTACCAGTTGGCCTTCCCACCGTTGGTGATCCACATCTTCTGCCCGTTGATGATGTACTCATCCCCCTTCCACTCCGCCTGAGTTCTGATCCCGGCCACATCTGAGCCCGTGCCTGGCTCCGTCACACAGTAAGCCTGGAAGAACAACCCCCAGATCCCAAGGAATATACATTCTGGGTTTGGGAAACCACAAAATCATTGTGGAATTGTGGGCAATGACCGACCCTGGTCACACAAACAGAGGCTCCTCTGTCATTAATTAATTACGTAAGTAATGGGATTCCCTGATCAAACACACATCAGGGGTTCCTCTGTCATTAATTAATTAATCAATGGGATTCCCTGGTCACACTCACACACATCAGGGGCTCCTCTGTCATCCGGCCCAAGTATTTTTTCTGCTGCTGCTCGTTCCCAGCGATGATCACGGGCATTTGCTGGAAGGGAATGTTCAGAGCATTAACCCATCACCTCAAGGGCCCAGAGCCCAGTTTGAGGGCCTCAGCCCCAGATCTGGATGGGTGCAGGACTCAGCCCCAGGGAATTAGCCTCGATGGCCGTCTGCACCCCGACGCATCCGTATGCCGGCTCCCTCGCGATCAGACGTGCCTCGAAGGTGCCCAGCCCCAGCCCACCTGTGGGGGGCCAGGAGGAGACTCAGTGGGGTCTCAAGTGCAGAATATTAATGATTTGCAAGCATTTATTATGCCAAACGTCCCCCATGAGCACCGAGTTCCATCAGATGTTCTCCCTGGGGAACGCCTTGGGAAATAGCATGCTGCCAGATTGATATTGTTGTTATTTTGTTTCTTTTCATTGCAATCAGATGATTTAAAAATCCCATTTCACCACTCTCAGGGGGGTTAATTTTGTGCTCAAGGTGGGACAAGTGGCACAAAATGGCCAGAATGTGCCACCAGGATCTGTCACTGCTTTACATCTGAGCATTCCCTGGCTCTTGGGAGGCGGAAAAGGGCCACGTGGGCTCTGATGTCTCACAAAACTATCAATTATATCCCTCAAATCCCTTTTTCCAGAGGCAGGCATTAGTGCAGCAGACACCATTTTACCTGGGAAGTTTGAATCACTTCTTCCCTTTCCTGTGTCCATCTCTTTTCCCAGTTTGAATTTCATTTGAACACTCGGTTCCATTTCATTTGAACACAAGGTTCCACACTTCCCCCACAGCTCTTCACACCAGCCTCAACTTTTCCACACCCACCATCAGTCTCATCAATACCTCGTTTTCCAGGCTATATAAGGATACTCAGCCAAACTGTGCTGATGATTTTCCACTATGAAACTTGACGGCTTTTCAAATTCATTCCTGAATTTTGAGTGTTTTGCACCCACCCAGCCCCTCACTCTCGCTGCTGGGGGTCGGACAAGGGGACCTCTAAAGGCCGCTCTTGATTCAAACCTTCCCATGATTCTCAGGCTCTGCTGCAGAAACTCAATTTTTGATACCAGATACACCAAATCAGTCAAAAACACCCAAGAGGGCCTGCTCTGGACACTTCCCATTCCACTCCCAGGTAAAACAGGGAATCTGAAATGTAACATTTTTATCCATGGTTATGCACCTGCTGCACCTCAGCTAAACTGGTAACTGATCCTCAGGAATGAGCCCTTAAACCGCTCCGGCCTGAGGCAGGATCAAAGTAAATCCTTGAATTCCTGACATGGGAATCATGGGAACTGGGATCGTGGGAGAAAATCCAGCCACAAGTTACTACATCAGGATCTAATTCCTTGCCTGATCCCATCCAGCCTCGTCACACCCATGTGGGCCGACCTGCCCGCAGATTGCTTTGGGATTACTCCAGTGTGCAACAGGTAATTTTATAGATAATCCATAATTTCACACCTCAGTCTCCTCCAAGGCCTTTTCTTTGGTTTAGTTTAGGGATTAAAAGGGATCACACTCACCGCAGCACTCTGGGATGTGGGAATTCATCAGCCCAAGCTCCCAGGCCTGTTTGATGAGTGGCACAGGATACTGAAACAGGGAAAATCACAGTTGATTATCACAGGTAACATTTCGAATTTTGCATAAAGAGAAAAATCTGTTTTTTCCCCTCCTGTGGGGTGGATTTACCTCCCCAGTCCTGTCATACCGTGCAGCGACAGGAATAATCTCCTCCAGAGCAAATTTCCGGGCAGTAGCTTAGAGTTCCTTCTGTTCATCTGTCAGTTCTGTTGAAAAAATAAGGCAAAAAAGTCATAAAGAAGCTCAACTTCCTCCTTCCCTCTGAACTGCCCTGAGCTCTGAGCAATGCCCACAACACCATTAGTTACAAAATTATCCAAAAACAACTGGAAATGGAGCAGAAAGTGCCAGGTAACAAAATGTTTTTACCAAAACATCTGTCAAGCATCTGCTGCTGCTGCCCCGGAGAATTTGCTGTAATAGCCCAGGTGTGGAGAAATTTCTCTGTCACATCCCTAGACCCACCATGTTCCCCTGGTGCTGCTCACAGTTATTCTAATGTTTTAAAGGGCAAAGGGAGATCATCGTTCAATGCTGAGGCTATTTGGGCAATAAAAAAAAGCTCAAGACAGTTACAAAAAAGAAGAAAGTCTCTGAAATATCACCCCCTGCCCTGGCTGTCCTCAACAGAAAAAGGGCTTTTGGTTTTCAAATAGTTTTTATAAAAAGAATAGAAGTCTATTCCAAATAAACACCTGTCTGGGAAATTCCTCCTGAACTGCAGTACTGTTGTTTGGGTTTTTTGGTCAGTTGTTTTGTTGGGGTTTGGGGTGGGATTTTTTTGTCTGTTTATTTTGGTCCTTTTTTTGCTTCTTTTCCCCCGCACTGCCTTTTGTCCCTCCCTGTTCCCTCCCTTCCCAGTCCTGCCACACTCACCGAAGCTGAACCCGTTCCCAGGTTTGCTCAGGTGCACGTTTTGGGCAGGTTTGCTGGAGTGCGACCTCCAGCCGGGCCAAACCAGGGTCCAGAGCAGCTGCAGCAGGAAAGGACCACGAGAATGAGGGAATATCCCAGACCAGAATGAGGGGCCTGTCCTAAAGTGTGCCAGTGCAGCCCCACAGCACAGCAAGGGACACGGGCTGTGACAGGTGGTGCACAGGGAAAAAAGGTATTGTCAGAGAATACTGAAAATATCTGTAAAGCCAAAAGGTGAACCGTGGGGAGAGCTGGGATCAAGCATGGAATGCTGAGCTGCTGAATCAGCTTGTGTGCACAGGTTGAGGGTGTCCACAAGATAAAGTTTTATCTGCAGGGTTTTCGCAAGACACAAGTGTTGCAAAACTGTCCTTTCTCACCCAGGTTTTCCCTTCTTGCCTGAGCTTTCTTACCAAACTGCTGCCACAGGTGTGTAAGGAAAACAAAACAACACCAGGAGACAACCCTCCCAAGTGTTTTAGACCTTGTTTGAAGTATAACTGACAAAAAGATGAGGTAGAAAAAAAGACAGGGTATTGTAATCGTGGGGGGTTTATTTGTTTGGGCTTTGGTTTAGTTTTAGTTTTGCTGGTTTTTTTCTTAAGGGTGATCCAGTCCTACGCAGCATCTCCACCAAAAGGTTTAGACAAAACCAGGAAAAGCCCAGAATTCTCCACAAGGCTGAAGGCGACACACCACCCAAAGGAGCTGCCAAGTTTGTGCTTGAGATGTTCAGTCTCATGGTTCTCCTGCCCCTGGGGCTGAGCGAGGTCAAGGGCATCACTGAGGCAACTCTGGACACATCAACACCCCTGGACAGCTGAAGGCGAGGGTTGGGCAGGGGAATCTCCCCAGGGGAAACACAGAGTGACAAGAGACCAAAGTTCTCACACAGAGATGAGGCACTGGAGCAGTGGGGGTGCCCCATCGCTGGGAGTGTTCCCAGGCAGGTGGATAGGACTTGGAGCAACCTGGTCTAGCTGCTCCAAGTTGGCAGTGGGGTGGGACTGGGTGGTCCCTGAGGTCCCTTCCCACCCAAACCAGTCTGGGATTCTGTGTAAGGATTTGGGCAAGCACCTGCCTACTCCATCAGCCTCGCTGTCCTCTCCACGCTGAGACCCAGCTCCTCGTGCCTTCCACCTGCTCTGCCCCACTGAACCTCAAATCCCAGTGCCAGGAATATCATCCATGAGATCCCCTGCCTTCGGGCACAGTCGCACCTGTCGCTCCCGCTGTCACCGTGACACTTGGGGCAGGTGGCCACGTCCCACCGGGGGACACTGGAGGGGCATTAGAGGGACACTGGATGACACGGCAGAGCCGGCGCCCTTCACCTTTCCCCTAATTCAGGAACGACGGGGAGAACTGGAAGTGCCGACGCAGTTCCCGGGAGGGGCGACCGATAGATCCCTATATAAGTAATGTTCCCAGTTTCCAACGGGACGGGCACCGACCCCGGGGGGAGCAGCGGGCACCGACCCCCGGAGGAGGACGGAGCGGCGAGGGAGGAGCAGCACGCACCGACCCCGATTCGGGACCCGCGGGATTGAGGTTGGCAGCGCCGCCTCAGCCCCAGCACGACCCCGGCCCCGTCCCTCCTCCCCTGATTCCCGCCGTGCCCCCCAGTGCCCCGCTCACCCGGCTGGCGCTGAGCGCGGACACCGCTGCGGCGGCTGCAGCGCTGCGGGGCGCGGGG
>JACSVZ010000022.1:1815096-1835012 GCA_014706295.1 Lycocorax pyrrhopterus obiensis
CGGGGGGGCGGGGGCGGCAGCGGGGCGGTCGCACCACCACCCGCCCCCGAACAGCGGCGCGGGTGGTCGCCCCCGAACAAGGCGGTGCTCCCGAAAGGGCGGTGCGGGGTCTCCTCCGCGCCCTTACTTCCTCTGCCCCGTTTGTCGGGATAGCAGAGAATCGGCTGCTTTGATTTCCTTTTGCCGTGTGAAATTCCCCCCGCTGCGATGGTTGCTCGGGTTGCTCGCGGAGAGTTTGGGTTAATGCGGCAGAAACGGGCCCGGGTCCCTGCCTCGGCAGACACTCTCTGGGTTAGCAGCAGGGTTAAAAAAGACTGATCGTGGTCTCACACAGGTTGCTCTCCCGACCGCGGCTGGCTTTCATCTCGGTATCGGTGAATGGCGTGTCCAAGAGGGAACGGAGCGGGGCAGGGGCTGGAGCACCAAGAGCGGCTGAGGGGACGAGGAGGGGGGCTCAGCCTGGAAAAAGGAGGCTCAGGGGGGACCTTGTGGCTCTGCACAACTCCCTGAAAGGAGGGGGCAGCCAGAAGTGGTCGGGCTCTGCTCCAGGGAACAGGAACAGAACAAGGGGAAACGTCCTCAAGCTGTGTCAGGAGAGTTTTAGGTTGGACATCAGGAAGAATTCCTTCATGGAAAGGTTGTCAGGCCTTGGAAGGGGCTGCCCAGGAGGTGGTGGAGTCCCATTCCTGGAGGTATTCGAGGACATGGCACTCAGTGCTCTGGCTGAGTGACAAGGTGGTGTTTGGTCAAAGGTGAACTCACTGATCTTGGAGGTCTTTTCCAACCCTAGTGATCTGAAGATTCTGTGACTTTTTCTCCCTGTAGTTAAGTAAAAGTTAATTTGTAACTTTATGTTATTCCAATGTTTAATGAAGAATTAATGTGTTCTTCCTGTTTTAAATGCAGTCTCAAGCCCACAGGATGTGTGGATTTGGGGCTGTTAAACACCCCTGTCCGCACCGCAGGTTCTGCTCCACAGGTCACATTCTGACTGCAACTGGAGTTCCGGAGCAGCCCAACTTCTGTCCATGAATTATTTATCCTTACTTGTACGGTTCCTGCACACCTCAATGCTCCTCAGGTGATTTGTCATCACAACAGCCCCGGGATGCAGAGACATTTCTCCATCGCATTTAAGAGAAAGGTTCAGGTGGGTTTTTCGATGAGCAGTGTGGATTCACTGGAGTTCACGAACCAGGATCAATCCCCAGAATCACAGAGGCAGGTCGGGAGCTTCTGTATCCCTATGGAAAGGTAATGGCACAGGTAATATCTGCTCTCCTGGGTCACAAAAGCTGCAGCTGCTTCAGGTGCCTGAACATGTAGGGAGCCCACCACTCAGGGTGTTCCCGATGCAGGGAGGGATTTCTGACAACATGGGCAGAATTGAGATGCTATTTCCAGGTGCCTTCAAGACAGTATCATAGCCGTTCTGAAGAAACGAGCTCCCTGGATTTGTGAATCAGTGTTGGGGTTGAGGAGTTCCTCCTGTTTTTCTTTTTTCTCTTAAAGGAATTTTTCCGATATATGTTTTCCAAGGGGAAAATTACTGGGTGCTTAGGAAGAACAAAGAGCGGCCCACAGCGGGCTGGGGGTGTAACTAGCTACTTGTTTTTCACCTGGCGGGGTGGGGGAGCAGGGTTCTTTGTGCCTCAATGTGGAAGAAGGTGTGGGTCATGAGCTGGAGGTTTCTTCTTTTCGGCGGTTTTTCCTTCTAACCATGAGAAACCGAGGTATCCCAGCCCACCCTTTCCCTGCCCCTCGGGAGCCGGGCCGCGCCTGCCCGCTCCCCCGCTACTTGGAACCCTTCGCTAACCCTGTAGCCCGCACACATCTTAGCTAAGCTGGGACCTCCCGGAGCTCCACTGCAGCTCCGGGATCTGTTGTCGCTCTCTGCTGCTCCAGCCTGCTGCCCGAGGGTCCGGCCGGACACCGGATCAGCCATCCAGGAGGGTTTTGTTAAAGCTTTTCGTCCAATCCTTTCGGGACCCTGAGCCGCCTGAGCTGTGACTGAACTGGCCGAAGGAGGGGGAGGGGTGACCTACAGCCGAGGGGGCTGGCACTGGGTTTGGTGGTTGTGTTTGCTGTTATCGCCATATTTATTGTTGTTTTGTTTTGCCTTGTCATACATATCTATATTTTTTAGTAGAATGTTATTCTACCCTATATCTTTGCTTGAGCGCCCCTAATTCAAATTTAATATTGGAGGGAAGGGGGATTGCATTTTTCCATTTCAAGGGGAGGCTTCTTGCCTTCCTTGACAGAACAACCCTGTCCAAACAATAAACCAAGTACACCACCCAGGTATGAGCTGGTACGGGGATTACGAACATGTCCGTGCAGAAGGCATTAATTCTAGCTGGGAAGCAGGAATGGCAGGTCCCCAGTGTGGATAAGGAGATCGCATGACAGGGTCGATTGCCGGCTGCACTAGGGGATAACAACACTCTTTGGGCGTAGTGCCGTGTGGCATAAGGCATCACACTCACAAAGAAGGAAATAAGGGTCTGAGGAAGATAAAAAGAACGAATCCGCACATCCAGGGGTGGGGTGCTGATCCTGGGATGGGGATTGTCATCAGGGGTAGAAGACACGGTGTGGGATGGGGGACCTGTCAACGGGAGCTGTTGGGATGCCTTGCTGGGGCAGGTGAAGCTGTCTGTGTCCTGTGCCTGTCTGTGTGTCCGGTGCCTCTGAGACACCTTGTCCCCACGGCAGGCCTGAACCTGCGAGGGAGAGGCTGCAGCCATACTGGGGCTGGATTGCTGGCAGCTCCGCCGGAGACCCCCTCCGCAGCTCCCTCATCTCCACCGGGTGCCCTGGACTCAGCTCCTGTGGGGCAGGAATCATCTCCCTGCACCGGTGCTTAGTCCTCTGGCGGGAATCAGGGGAGGAGGGACGGGGCCGGGGTCGTGCTGGGCTGAGGCGGCGCTGCCAACCTCAATCCCGCGGGTCCCGAATCGGGGTCGGTGCGTGCTGCTCCTCCCTCGCCGCTCCGTTCCTCCTCCGGGGGTCGGTGCCCGCTGCTCCCCCCGGGGTCGGTGCCCGTCCCGTTGGAAACTGGGAACATTACTTATATAGGGATCTATCGGTCGCCCTCCCGGGAACTGCGTCGGCACTTCCAGTTCTCCCCGTCGTTCCTGAATTAGGGGAAAGGTGAAGGGCGCCGGCTCTGCCGTGTCCATCCAGTGTCCCTCTAATGCCCCTCCAGTGTCCCCGGTGGGACGTGGCCACCTGCCCCAAGTGTCACGGTGACAGCGGGAGCGACGGTGCGACTGTGCCCGAAGGCAGGGGATCTCATGGATGATATTCCTGGCACTGGGATTTGAGGTTCAGTGGGGGCAGAGCAGGTGGAAGGCACGAGGAGCTGGGTCTCAGCGTGGAGAGGACAGCGAGGCTGATGGAGTAGGCAGGTGCTTGCCCAAATCCTTACACAGAATCCCAGACTGGTTTGGGTGGGAAGGGACCTCAGGGACCACCCAGTCCCACCCCACTGCCAACTTGGAGCAGCTAGACCAGGTTGCTCCAAGTCCTATCCCACCTGCCTGGGAACACTCCAGCGATGGGCACCCCCACTGCTCCAGTGCCTCATCTCTGTGTGAGAACTTTGGTCTCTTGTCACTCTGTGTTTCCCCTGGGGAGATTCCCTGCCCAACCCTCGCCTTCAGCTGTCCAGGGGTGTTGATGTGTCCAGAGTTGCCTCAGTGATGCCCTTGACCTCGCTCAGCCCCAGGGGCAGGAGAACCACGAGACTGAACATCTCAAGCACAAACTTGGCAGCTCCTTTGGGGGTGTGTCGCCTTCAGCCTTGTGGAGAATTCTGGGCTTTTCCTGGTTTTGTCTAAACCTTTTGGTGGAGATGCTGCGTAGGACTGGATCACCCTTAAGAAAAAAACCAGCAAAACTAAAACTAAACCAAAGCCCAAACAAATAAACCCCCCACGATTACAATACCCTGTCTTTTTTTCTACCTCATCTTTTTGTCAGTTATACTTCAAACAAGGTCTAAAACACTTGGGAGGGTTGTCTCCTGGTGTTGTTTTGTTTTCCTTACACACCTGTGGCAGCAGTTTGGTAAGAAAGCTCAGGCAAGAAGGGAAAACCTGGGTGAGAAAGGACAGTTTTGCAACACTTGTGTCTTGCGAAAAACCCTGCAGATAAAACTTTATCTTGTGGACACCCTCAACCTGTGCACACAAGCTGATTCAGCAGCTCAGCATTCCATGCTTGATCCCAGCTCTCCCCACTGTTCACCTTTTGGCTTTACAGATATTTTCAGTATTCTCTGACAATACCTTTTTTCCCTGTGCACCACCTGTCACAGCCCGTGTCCCTTGCTGTGCTGTGGGGCTGCACTGGCACATTTAGGACAGGCCCCTCATTCTGGTCTGGGATATTCCCTCATTCTCGTGGTCCTTTCCTGCTGCAGCTGCTCTGGACCCTGGTTTGGCCCGGCTGGAGGTCGCACTCCAGCAAACCTGCCCAAAACGTGCACCTGAGCAAACCTGGGAACGGGTTCAGCTTCGGTGAGTGTGGCAGGACTGGGAAGGGAGGGAACAGGGAGGGACAAAAGGCAGTGCGGGGGAAAAGAAGCAAAAAAAGGACCAAAATAAACAGACAAAAAAATCCCACCCCAAACCCCAACAAAACAACTGACCAAAAAACCCAAACAACAGTACTGCAGTTCAGGAGGAATTTCCCAGACAGGTGTTTATTGGAATAGACTTCTATTCTTTTTATAAAAACTATTTGAAAACCAAAAGCCCTTTTTCTGTTGAGGACAGCCAGGGCAGGGGGTGATATTTCAGAGACTTTCTTCTTTTTTGTAACTGTCTTGAGCTTTTTTTTATTGCCCAAATAGCCTCAGCATTGAACGATGATCCCCCTTTGCCCTTTAAAACATTAGAATAACTGTGAGCAGCACCAGGGGAACATGGTGGGTCTAGGGATGTGACAGAGAAATTTCTCCACACCTGGGCTATTACAGCAAATTCTCCAGGGCAGCAGCAGCAGATGCTTGACAGATGTTTTTGGTAAAAACATTTTGTTACCTGGCACTTTATGCTCCATTTCCAGTTGTTTTTGGATAATTTTGTAACTAATGGTGTTGTGGGCATTGCTCAGAGCTCAGGGCAGTTCAGAGGGAAGGAGGAAGTTGAGCTTCTTTATGACTTTTTTGCCTTATTTTTTCAGCAGAACTGACAGATGAACAGAAGGAACTCCAAGCTACTGCCCGGAAATTTGCTCTGGAGGAGATTATTCCTGTCGCTGCACGGTATGACAGGACTGGGGAGGTAAATCCACCCCACAGGAGGGGAAAAAACAGATTTTTCTCTTTATGCAAAATTCGAAATGTTACCTGTGATAATCAACTGTGATTTTCCCTGTTTCAGTATCCTGTGCCACTCATCAAACAGGCCTGGGAGCTTGGGCTGATGAATTCCCACATCCCAGAGTGCTGCGGTGAGTGTGATCCCTTTTAATCCCTAAACTAAACCAAAGAAAAGGCCTTGGAGGAGACTGAGGTGTGAAATTATGGATTATCTATAAAATTACCTGTTGCACACTGGAGTAATCCCAAAGCAATCTGTGGGCACGTTGGCCCACATGGGTGTGACGAGGCTGGATGGGATCAGGCGAGGAATTAGATCCTGATGTAGTAACTTGTGGCTGGATTTTCTCCCACGATCCCAGTTCCCATGATTCCCATGTCAGGAATTCAAGGATTTACTTTGATCCTGCCTCAGGCCGGAGCGGTTTAAGGGCTCATTCCTGAGGATCAGTTACCAGTTTAGCTGAGGTGCAGCAGGTGCATAACCATGGATAAAAATGTTACATTTCAGATTCCCTGTTTTACCTGGGAGTGGAATTGGGAAGTGTCCAGAGCAGGCCCTCTTGGGTGTTTTTGACTGATTTGGTGTATCTGGTATCAAAAATTGAGTTTCTGCAGCAGAGCCTGAGAATCATGGGAAGGTTTGAATCAAGAGCGGCCTTTAGAGGTCCCCTTGTCCGACCCCCAGCAGCGAGAGTGAGGGGCTGGGTGGGTGCAAAACACTCAAAATTCAGGAATGAATTTGAAAAGCCGTCAAGTTTCATAGTGGAAAATCATCAGCACAGTTTGGCTGAGTATCCTTATATAGCCTGGAAAACGAGGTATTGATGAGACTGATGGTGGGTGTGGAAAAGTTGAGGCTGGTGTGAAGAGCTGTGGGGGAAGTGTGGAACCTTGTGTTCAAATGAAATGGAACCGAGTGTTCAAATGAAATTCAAACTGGGAAAAGAGATGGACACAGGAAAGGGAAGAAGTGATTCAAACTTCCCAGGTAAAATGGTGTCTGCTGCACTAATGCCTGCCTCTGGAAAAGGGATTTGAGGGATATAATTGATAGTTTTGTGAGACATCAGAGCCCACGTGGCCCTTTTCCGCCTCCCAAGAGCCAGGGAATGCTCAGATGTAAAGCAGTGACAGATCCTGGTGGCACATTCTGGCCATTTTGTGCCACTTGTCCCACCTTGAGCACAAAATTAACCCCCCTGAGAGTGGTGAAATGGGATTTTTAAATCATCTGATTGCAATGAAAAGAAACAAAATAACAACAATATCAATCTGGCAGCATGCTATTTCCCAAGGCGTTCCCCAGGGAGAACATCTGATGGAACTCGGTGCTCATGGGGGACGTTTGGCATAATAAATGCTTGCAAATCATTAATATTCTGCACTTGAGACCCCACTGAGTCTCCTCCTGGCCCCCCACAGGTGGGCTGGGGCTGGGCACCTTCGAGGCACGTCTGATCGCGAGGGAGCCGGCATACGGATGCGTCGGGGTGCAGACGGCCATCGAGGCTAATTCCCTGGGGCTGAGTCCTGCACCCATCCAGATCTGGGGCTGAGGCCCTCACACTGGGCTCTGGGCCCTTGAGGTGATGGGTTAATGCTCTGAACATTCCCTTCCAGCAAATGCCCGTGATCATCGCTGGGAACGAGCAGCAGCAGAAAAAATACTTGGGCCGGATGACAGAGGAGCCCCTGATGTGTGTGAGTGTGACCAGGGAATCCCATTGATTAATTAATTAATGACAGAGGAACCCCTGATGTGTGTTTGATCAGGGAATCCCATTACTTACGTAATTAATTAATGACAGAGGAGCCTCTGTTTGTGTGACCAGGGTCGGTCATTGCCCACAATTCCACAATGATTTTGTGGTTTCCCAAACCCAGAATGTATATTCCTTGGGATCTGGGGGTTGTTCTTCCAGGCTTACTGTGTGACGGAGCCAGGCACGGGCTCAGATGTGGCCGGGATCAGAACTCAGGCGGAGTGGAAGGGGGATGAGTACATCATCAACGGGCAGAAGATGTGGATCACCAACGGTGGGAAGGCCAACTGGTACGTTCCCTTTGTGGGCATACTGGTCTGTACTGGGGTTTCTTTAAGGGCCTGTCACAAACCAGGGTGTTCCAGTGTGCCACCAGTTCATCAGGAAGAGGCACCAGCAGCCCCAGTGCTGTGGGTGCCCAAAGAGGGAACGAGCTAATGACATCAGAGCTCGATGCTGTCACAGCTCCACTCAGAATGCCGCTCATTTGGGCTGAAACCCTACACAATTTCTTCCGCTTTCCCTTTGGGACGGGGAGTTACTCAGGGTCAACTCCAAAATGCTCAGGTTACCGAGCCCTGACCTGGCTCCCAGACAGGGATCAGCTGCTTCTGACTCAGCCGGGAATGCCTTCCACTCACAGGGAAAACAGAAAAACTCTGGGATTTAATTGTCTTAAGGTAATACATTTCCAAGGAGTCCCAGAGCCCGGGCTGTGCTGCAGGGTCCAGGGAGGGCAGCGCAGACCCTTCCTCGGGGCTTACACTCTCCCCACCCCAACACACAAACTCTTCTCAGTTCAAGAGGAAAAACTTCATACATTTATCTATGAAAGTTGGGATTTCTCACTGTTTAATTTCTTGCCCGAGGCAGAACCATCACAGAGACTCTCCCAGCACATTCCTGACCCCCCTAAATGGGATTTACAGCAATTGCTGACACAAAAACCTCATTTACTGGGAAGAGCAAAATGGAAATATTTGCAATTAAGAGGAAAAGGCCTTGCACACAATGCTGCATTCCCTGTACAATAATGCTTAGACATGTGCTGGGAATTGGCTTATTTTGGGCTATTTGGGAGGCTGAGTGGGGTATTGAGAGTTACAGACACATGGAAAAGGTGGAGAAGCTTTGCAGGTTTACCTGAGGGAATTACATTAAGCCTTGATTTTGTGGGAAGAGATGCCCAGACAACACTGACATTCCTCGCACTCCTTCCCCTTCATTTGGGTTTTTTTTGGAAGGGCCAATTAAAAAGGGTTGTTACCTTACCACTCTATTTCCTGTACAGCACAAATATGGACAAAACCACTCGGCATTTTGCCATGCAGTGTCTGATTGTTGGGGATGAGCTGAGCCCCCATCTCTGTCCTCCCCAGGTACTTCCTGCTTGCCCGCACCGATCCTGACCAACAGGCCCCAGCCAGCAAAGCCTTCACGGGCTTCATCGTGGAGGCCGACAGCCCTGGGATCCAGATTGGCAGGAAGGTGATCATCAGGAATTACCGCTCCTTCCTGAACCAGTAACACAATGAATTGCCATGGAAGGGAAATGGCTGAGCCTTGTCAAGGCTCAGGGATATTGGAATTCTCACAGTGCCCAGAAACTGTTTGTAAGACACATTTAATAATTATATTTACATAGATATATTTTAATGGAATTATATATGCATATTATATGTAAGATAATTATATAATATACAATTATATGTAATATATATAATTAGATATAATGACGATAGAATTATAATTGTATGAATTCAGATGAAGAATTACTCAGAAGGGCCTAAAGCAGATAATTTTGCCCAGATGCAAAAGAACCTTTGAGAACATGGAATTGCCAAGAACCAATTAATGTCCAGGGGGAGTGAAGGTGTTGGCAGAACTTTCCCCAAAACCAGCCGGTCTGCTGCAATTTCAGCTGCTCCTGCCCAAGTAAGGCACCATGGAGGCCCTAGTTTTCTCTCTCTGCTTCCATTTGGAACCTGAAAACCTGATTTACTTATGAATTTGTCTTTTGGCAGCACAGCTGGGTCTCGCAACTGCTGCAAGTGGGTTCTTGACTGTTTTCTCTCCCATGTGACAGGATAGATTTGAATTGCATGTAGAATTGAATCCTCCAGAGGATAAATTGAACCAGAAAAAGCCAAAGGAGGGATTCTAGCCCCAGAACTGATCTCCCACATGGAGGCAGTAACCTGCTCAGGTGTGACAGGTCAGGGGCTCACTGGGCTGGGGAGGCCAAACTAGTATTTCTTGTCTCTCTGGTGGGTTTTAGCTAAAACTGAAGTGGTTTTTCAAGGCAAAAAAGCTTCCTTTATTGTTCAAGTGAACTAAAGGATGGAATTGGTTGTACCTGGGAAGAAGCTGATTCAGTGGCACCTCCCTTTTCCAGGAGCTGAACATGGGCCAGCGCTGCTCGGACACGCGCGGGATCGTCTTTGAGGATGTGCTGATCGCGGAGGGCGCTGGCTTCAAGATCGCCATGGGCGCCTTTGACAAGACCAGGCCCCTGGTGAGTACCAGGAACGGGCTGTTCACAAAACTAACAGGAATTTCTGCTGCTCATCCTGCACTGTGCCTACCCAGGTGGCAGTGGGGGCTGTGGGGCTGGCGAGGCGAGCACTCGATGAGGCCACGAGGTATGCGCTGGAGAGGAAAACCTTCGGGAAGCCCATTGTGGAGGTGCGTCCAAGAGC
This sequence comes from Lycocorax pyrrhopterus obiensis, assembly GCA_014706295.1. Classification (NCBI taxonomy): domain Eukaryota; kingdom Metazoa; phylum Chordata; class Aves; order Passeriformes; family Paradisaeidae; genus Lycocorax; species Lycocorax pyrrhopterus. Next base: position 1,824,894 of record JACSVZ010000022.1, read on the forward strand.
TTTAGAGTTACACATGGGAAAGTCTGGTCCAATACAGATCCCAGTTCCATAAAACTCTTTGAGCACAACTTCCCAAGTGCTTTGAATTTGCAAATTAAGAAATGAAGGTAAAATTATATATTAGGGAAGATTTATTCCCAGAAAGGCCTGGCTGTGGTGGAGTCCCCATCTTTGTGGCACTTGGGGACACAGTTAGGGATGACCATGATGGTGCTGGGGCGAGGCTTGGCCTTGATCTTAACGGTCTTGTCCAACCCCAACAATTCCATGATCCCAAGCAGCAGGCTCCTTGCCCTGCGGTGTCGCAGCCCTCTGAGGCTCACGCGGTAGATCTCCACTCTCTCAGCACCAGGCTGTAGCATTCCTGCTGGCAGAGATGGCCGTGAAGGTGGAGCTGGCCCGGCTGGGGTACCAGCGTGCAGCCTGGGAGGTGGATGCCGGCCGCCGCAACCCTTCTACGCCTCCATTGCCAAGGCCTTCACTGGGGACGTCGCCAACCAGTTGGCCACTGATGCTGTGCAGATCTTTGGAGGCAATGGCTTCAACAGAGAATATCCCGTGGAGAAGCTCATGAGGGATGCCAAAATCTTTCAGGTGAGTGCGACAGAGTGAGGGGTCTCCATGGCAATGCGGGCACTCAATACAAAGTAATTAATTGTGATTAATTGCAATCGGGATGGACAGAGGCTAAAAAGATTTGGAGACCAAAAGGTGTTAAATCAGGGAAGTTCTCAAGTTACCACTGGCTGGGCAGGTACTTTGGCTGAGATGTCGACAGCACTGAGGCCCATGAAATAACTAATTAGCATTAGTTACCCTCTGTGTGCTGCAGAAATAGCCATGGGGCGCAGCCCATGGTGATTCACTTCTTCAGATATTTATTTATTGGTTTCTTTTCCAAAAGAACAAAACACGGTCATATTTCCTCATTTTCAGCCCACAGACATCCCTAATCCCCAGTGCTTTTTCTGCAGTGTTATTGCCAAGAAATTATTCCATGCCAGAATTCCTCTGTTGGTTCCAGTTTGTTATTCAGCAGGAATGAATTAATTTCATTAGGAAACCCAGCGACCTTCACCTTTTCCCTCTTTCCAGCATTAACCATGACTGGCTGGAACTGATCCAAACAGGTCTCAGGGAACACATATGGGCCCTGACCTGTCACCAAGTGGCCACAGCTGCTGAGATTCCAGGTGGTTGGCATTCCATTTACAGCTGACTTTAAAATTCCAACTGTTCTCACCAGCCAGGAATTTTTCCTTCTCCAAGGACAGAAAGCAGATGTTTGGAATTGAAAAGTTCTCGGTCCTGATTTCAGTCCTGCCAGGGAGGGACTGAACAAGCTATGAGACTTTGTCAGAATCAGGCTCTTTTCCTGTTCTGGGGTTGTTTTCCACCGAGATCCTCCATCACACAGCTCCATCGTCAATGCATGGCCGGGCACGCCGAGGTTTTGAAATTGTTCAAATTACTCTGATTTAGTGTGAAATTTGGGGTGTTTTTCCTGTTCCCCTCCATCCCTGCAAGAACCTGGGAAAGGGGTTGGACCTTACAATTCCAGCAGCTCTACTTGGAGAAGCTTTGTGCAGTTTGGGGGATATTATCCTGATTTTGTGACTGCAGAGAAAGTGGATTTGCAGGTGTAGGAGTGATTTGCCAAAGCAACTTTGGGCAGGATTGGGAGCTGAAACACTGAAATGCCCAAATTCTGCTGTCCTAAAGCTGCCCTGGGCTGTACCTGGGGAATCGCTGGATCTCTTGTGTGCTGGGCACACACACCTGTATGTGCTTATTGCCTGTTATGGGTCATTGTCACACTAATTTTTCCCAGTTTTCCCTCTTCCTGCCCCCAGCTCAGTGCAGGGAGGGGTCACAGGTGTGCAGACTCTGGTCAAACACCCTTCCCAGCTCCTGGCTCACCCGTCTCTGGTTTTCCCCGCAGATCTACGCGGGCACGGCACAGATCCAGTGGGTGATCATCGCCCGTGAGCATCTGGGCAGGTACAAGGCCTGAGGGATGTGGCGGCTCCAGGCCTGGTATTCCAGGGAAAGGGACTGTGCTGCATTTCTCCATTAGAAAAACATGGGAAAACCCCTTTTCCATCAAACTCCTGTTCTTGTGCCTGATCCAGCACAGGCTCTGGGACCCCACCCATCCCCTGAGCCCGTCCCACTGATTGAACATCTCAAACATCCCTAAATCCCACAGGGATCATATCGCTCTTCCCAAATCAACCTTTGGCTTTCAGCAGCAAAGGAGACAAAACCCTTCCCCAGCAAACCTGGATGAGCAAAGAGTGAAACAAATTCTCATTTTTTAAAATTTGTTTTTGCCAGTGAGAGCAAAAATCCAGCACATCCCAGGGGTCAGATTTGGGGTGTTTGCATGTTTTTAATGGCACCGATACGCTCCCTTTGTTTATCCCTGGGGCTTGAATGATGGCAACTGGATCAACCTCAGGGAACTTAAAAAACCTGACTTTTCCTCCTGTGGAGGGGCCAGCTGACTCTGGCACTTAGGCTCCAGGGCCCCAGTTCCCAAGATCCATAGGAAACACTGTGGGTTTGGAGCCTTTCAACAGCCAGATCTAAAGAAAAACTGAAGTGAATCCGTGTTTCTCGTGCCTTGAGCCAGAATTCCTTGTTATGGATGAGTGGTAATGATGGTGTGTGAGAGGGGCTGCATGTGTCCTGGGAGGAAAGGAGTGGGATGAGGCAATGGGAACGTGAATTAACTGATCTCGTGGAAGAGTGTGCAGGAAATGGGCTGGGTTTGGGCATCGCATTGTGGGCTGAGCTGGGCCTCGCCCTGATGCCCTGATACAGGCCAGGAACGAGACTCGTGCAGCACAGAGGATTTCCCTGGAAAAGGGCTGTTCTGGAGTCATTGCCAGGCCCCAACAAAAGCTGTCGGTGTTGGCAGGGCAGGGGCGGCTTGATCCCACACTCCTCGCACGCTGGTGGGATCCACGGCCATGTGCCAGTCTCAGCATGGGACAGGCTTGTGGGTGGGACTGGGGTGGGCTGGGAATGGACAGGGGAGGATGGAATGGGGATGGAAGTGGATGGGCACTGTGCAGAAAAGCCACGCTATGAAAAGCCAATGTCCACAAAGGAGACAGAGGAGTCCTGCAACTTTATTCGAATAAAGGGAGAGAGTCCACTGGGTCACACACCCATGGGGTCTCTCTCGAGGTTTTGGAGGACATAGCCTCCTTTTATCCTAAACTCCCGGCCACATGTTGCTCTCTTCCTTTCCCCATCGGCCGAGGTAGCGGGAAGGTACAGCCTTCCTGAACCACCTACCACATATCCCCCCTTGAACATGTGTCGCCGTTTTCCCCTGAAGTTCAGAAGTTCAGACCATCTGCAAAAGACTTTGTGCAGACCCATTTGTCCTATTACCCTAAAGGTCAGGAGCTCAAACTGTCTCAGTCAAGCCGCCTGAGTTCTGTAACAAACTTGCCCGAGCAGGTGTTCATAGAGACATTAAGACCCATTTCAAAGACATTAACACTCATTTCTAAGACTGTTAAGTAGTTGTTGCGATAAGAAGCGACAATGATAAGAAGAGTCCCTAGGCAGGTGCAAAGGAGAGCCGCTTTATTGCAAAAACCCGGCCTTTTTTAAGCAGTTAGCCGGTTATCAGTTTACATAGTTTTAAAGCACAACAAACAGAATTCAGCCAACCACCATACACCATGATGTGAACACGCGATGGTTATATAACATGTTTTTCTGCCCCTAATTCAGCTATGTCTCTTTCCTACAGTCCTTTTCTACTTAGCCGAAGTAACAGGCATGAGCCATGATTTTCCAAAGGCAACAAGGCCTTCATTTTATAAGGTTTTACCTATGTGCAACATCTCCCCCTTTCTTTGTTTTTTGTGATAAGGGTTCATGTACCCTAATGCCAAAACAGTCTGCACCTGTAAAGCCATTATCTTATTAAGACTATTACTGGTCATCTGCTGGACATGGGATAAAATATATGGAATACAGATCACAATCAATAAAAACCCACCAAGAACAACCGTGCTACTGTGAGAAACAAGGTAGTAAAATTGGCTTTCGCTGAATATTATGTGAATTGATATTAAATACTATAATGTTGGTTTTGGAAAATGTTAAGAAAATGGCACATGTTAAAAATGTTTAATGATTGTCACAATAGTCTGGTTGTGAGGATGGTTTTTACAAGGGTTGTACAGTTTGCGTGTTGTAATGTTAGTTCTGTAAGTTTGCGTGGGACGGGCTGTTGCTAGCCAAAACTTTGAAGACACAACCATAAAAGGAGTGGGATTCCATCCAATGAGGACCTCGACGACCACAGCGATGGAACTGAGCCAGCGCCTAAAAGAGTGACGGGGCGAGACTATGCAAAACTGTAAATAAATATGCATAATGCTGATGCAATCTCAGGGGTATAAAAGGTGGAACCAGCATTCTGTGATCGAGCCTCTGGCACCTGGCCATGCTCCCAGTGCCGTCTCTTTTGCTTTGCTGATTTTTATAGCTCTCAATAAAATTTTTAATAACTCATTTCCATTTGGGATCTGAGTCGTTTATACACTACCGACAAAGAGACCCACAGCATAGGAAAACAAAGATAGTGTCCAATGTCCCCAGAGAGAGAGCTGCTTCTTCTGTACTTGGGAGTAAATGGCTACTGTTCCGAAGCTCATACAGCTGGAGCTCAGGGGCCATGCTGTCTAAGCAGGAGGGACTTCCCGTCCATTAGCTGGAAGTGCTGACTTTAACATTACCGAATGTCTTTCTGGAAGCATGGAACAGGGAATAGCTGAAGAAGGTCAGCAGGAACACAATAACATGATGGTGGGTGCAGTGGGGCACAAGGCCTCTGTTGGCAGGCTGCCTCTGTAAGCCTCCAGGCACAGCCATGTTCCTGGCAGTCCTACTCCTGCTCCTGCCTTGGCCACGAGGGCTGGATGGTGATTGGGTCATTTTTTCTCTCACTGGGCCTCGTCTTCTTGGAGGCGATCGATGTTTGTCCAGATGAGCAGGTAACCACTTCAGACCTGCTGGCAATAAAACACATGTGTACCTTCTCTCCCAGGTTAGTAAATCAGCTAGGCCTTGTCATTACGCATACAATTGTGGATCCTTACGTGAAACCTTTTAGAAATTGGTTTTGCACACGCAAATCTTCAGAGCAGTATTGCTCTGCTGGGCATCAAAATTAAAGATCTGCCTGCAAAAAGTTTAATGTAAATATTGCATCATCTAAATGCTCCTGAGGAGCCATATTCCCCCTTCTTTGATTTTTTTGATAACATGCGCGTCTCTCACTATGAACGTGAAGGCAACGTAAAAGTAAGACAATACATGTAATGAAACAGTAAACTCATGCTGAGCAAAGATAAGCAAAGTAATACATGTAATCAGTAGCACACGACAAAGGGATAGTGATTTAGAACCATACACCCTCAATTGCCTAAATACTGTACCATCACCCAGAGTCTGCAGTAGCTGGCAAGCCCCATTGCACAATGAGGACCTGGAGAACCTTCCCAGGCAGGGTTTCCAAGTTTACCTCGAAAGGGGGTCCAGCCTTTATAAGCCCGAATCAGCAAGTCAAAGTGACTTGACTACATTTTTAGTGCAAAAACGCTTGGGGCTGTAGGCACACCTGCGACCAGCTAGGGCCAGGGCTTGGCCAGAGCCAAGGTCTTAACTGGAAATGTTTCCCTTACATATCCTGCAAACAAGCCTCTCTTAATAGCAGTTGGGAAAGTTTCTTAAAATGATACATGTATGTGAAAGTTTGTACAGCAGCCAGCTTTGTCATTTCTCTGTAGCTAAGTAGTCAATGGTACCATGAACAAACTGCAAACAACCAACGGTATGTGCAGTAATCACGCAAGGGCATGAACTTCACACACAAGATGGAAAGTGCAAAGCCTTTATTGGGCACACAGAATTCCCTAAATACCAGCACCTAACAGGATATCACATCATATAAACAGGAAAGATGTTCACCTCAGTGTCCCCCAATCACCTGGGGTATTGCACAGATATTACCTATTATGGTAACAGGTAAACAATACCCTATAAGGTCACAAACTACAATTATCACTTCTCACAGGCCCAGCACTGTCCAGAAACCCACAATCCTCTCTCAGCCCGTCCCCAGTGACCTGGATGCGCTCCCAGGGTCATCTCCTGGTCCAAGAAAGAGGCTCTCTCTTTGGTCCTCAGGGCCTATCTCTCTTCCAGCACATAGTGCACCCCAACAGGTATGCATATGTGTAACACCAAATAATTTCCTATGGATAATGTCCTTTATAAAAGGTCAGTGAAATCACGCTATGACATTAACAACATATTCAGAATCGTTAATACAGCAACAGTAACTGCTCTAAGAAATTGAGATTATATTTTTCCACGCATCCATGCAGAAATCAATCTGAATAGAACGTGAACTTAACAGAACTTATAATAACAGAACTTAAACTGAACACCTAAACTTAACGTCGCTTAAATTTAGCAACACTTTAACTTGACAGAAATTAAACTTAACAGAACTTAAATGTAACAGGTCTTCAAATTAACAGAATTTAAACTTTAACATCACTTAAATTTAACAAAACTAAAGTCAGAGCTGAGAGTGTTCTTTTAAAAGTTTCAGATACAACAGAATTTAATTTATCTTGACTCCATCGGTGCAAGAAACCTACCGAAAATTTGTCATACAAGAGTTTGACATCAATGAACAAAGTGCAAGCAAACAACTGATTTGTAACTGAAATAGCAGCAACATGGATTTACTGGAGAGATTATAAAGGTGTGGCAAATACCTTGTGATTTTACGTAATTTAGTTGTGAGAATAGCTTGTGGTAACTATAAACGGGCCCGGGGGGCAGGTGGGGATGGCGGGAGGGGCCGTGGGGCGTCTCGTTGGTGGCAGGGGCCGTGGGCGGGGAGCGGCGGGCACGGAGCCCCCCGGGCACGGAGCCGGCCGGGCAGAGCCCCGCCGGTGCCGGTGCCGGGGCTGTGGAAGGGGCCGCTCCAAGGGCGCGGTGCCGCAGCCGCTGCCCCGAGCGCGGCGCTTTGGAACGGCGCGGCCCAGAGCGGAGCGGCCGGGCCGGGGAGGCGGCGGCGGGAGGATCGTGAGGCCGATGCCGGCGCCGCCGAGCCGGGGCCGCGGGAAGGGCCGTGCCGGGGCGGCGGCGGGGGGGTTTGGCTGCGGCCAGCGGCGCTGGCTCCAGCGCCGTGCCAAGGGCTGCGCTGCCGGGGCACGGCTGCGGCCGGAGGGAGCGTCCCGCGCTGCGAACAGCGGCGCTCGGCTGGGAGGGCCGGGCCGGGCCGGGCCGGGCCGGAGGAGGCACTTCCCGGGCCCGGGATGAGCGCTGGCATGTATTATCTGAGCGGAGCTGATGTCTCTCACCGCTTTGGCTCTAGAATTACTCTGAGGCCCGGGAAGCTCCCCATCTCTCCGGCAGTGGAGCTTTTCCCGGTTGTGGGATCGAGTCCCCGTGCCAGACTTGGACCCAGCTTGAGGAGAGGGGGGCCCGGGTTGGGATCTGCCCCATTGCCGCGTGGGGCAGGTGCAGTTCTGGGCTGAGTCGTGGGTTTTGTGTCCAGGAGGGGCTCTCACCTCGCCCGAATTCCATGGTTTGGGAGTTGGTGGCCAGGTGCATGTGGGAATGTTGGCTCGGGGCGTCCCTGAGCCCCCGTGTGCCGGCTGAGCTGTGCAGGTTCCGCGTGTGCAGCTGGGCTGGTGCAGCTCCGGGTGGGAGTGTGCAGGAGGGAACTGGCACCTCTGGTCAGGCTGGCCCTAAACCTGGAATGTTTTGTGCTTCTCGCAGGTCTCCGGTTGAGCCCGGGACGTTCTGGCCAGCCCAGATCTATGATCCAGCATTTTGGAGTGTCCCAGGGCTGCAGGTCCCCGTGGGGTGTGACAGGTGAGGTTTGGGGTGAGCCAGGTGCTGGCGAGGTCCCTGTTCCCAGGGCTTTGGATGTGCAGTCAGATCTGCAGCCCCTGGGAAGGTGTCGCTGGGTGTGTGCTCAGGGACACGCGGCTCCCTGTGGCTGCCCTGGGTTCTTGTCAGCTGCAGAGGCATTGATGCGTGGGGAGCGAAAGGATAGGGACTGGGGGCTCTTGTTAGTTCGGGTCTTTTTGTGTCTGCAAAACCCGGGTTGGGCACTTGTTGCTGTATTTTCCAAGGGAATGTGGCCCTTCTTTTCGTATTATATTGCTATTCTTTCTTTTGTTTCTTCTTCCTGGGAGACACAATGATCCTCATCCCGACTTAGACCGGGAAAAGTCCCTGAGCCTCGGGTCACTGCAGGGAGGAGGTGGTGCTGAGGGGGAGGGTCACAGGGGCTTCACAGGGGTTTTGCATGGGTGTCACAGGGTTGTATCCGTAGTGACAGTGTTCCCTGTGTCTCCCCTCGTGGCACAGGTCCTGTGTCACACAGGAGGTGTTGGTCCCTGCCCCTGCTGATGGGTGTCCCCTGTCATGCGGGGGGTGCTGGTCCCACGCTGGTGTCCTTTGAGGCCCGTCCCTGTTTCCCACCCCCCCCCCCCCCTTCCTTACAGTGAGTGAACAAACAGGCAGAGAGACCTGAGCAGCTGGGGGGACCCTGAGGGGAAACCAAAGCCAACCCATGGATATTCCTAATCCAGAGGAGACAGACAGCCTTCCTTCTTCCCACCCTGGAATTGGCTGGAAGCCCCTGTTCTTTGGGAAGCTGGCAAAGCTGTTTCCTATCAGAGGTGCTGAGGAGGTCCCTCTGCACTCGGAGCAGCCTGAGGAAAGGGACCCACTCTGGAGAAGTTGATGGAGAACTGTCTGTCGTGGGAGGGATCCCAAGCTGGGGCAGGGCAAGGACTCCCGACTGCTCTTCCTGGCAGCGGCAGGAGGGGATGGTGCTACGATCTGCTTATTAAAATTTTTGGAGAGATGCCTCTGCCTGAACTGAGGTACAAATGAGACGATAAGCCAAAGTCAATAGTATGGATTTTATTTAACAGTAAATGAGAGAGAGAGAGAGAGAGAGAGAGAGAGACAGCAGGGAAGAAATAGAAGATGAGGTGGAGGAGGAAAAGTGAGTGACAAGAGGCAGATTAACTAAAAAATATCACCACTCCATAGATCCCAAGGGCATCCCGTTGTTCCTTTCCATCTGGTCATCTGGGTGGTGAGGGTCCCCCCATGAGTTCAGTGGATTAATATACATTTTGGCCATGTGGGAATGCCCAGGTACCTCCCGGGGGGTGAATGCGGAGGCAGCAAGTTTGACACCGTCTCTTGCAACAGACTCTGGATCTGTTGCGTCACGTTGCATCACATGCAGTGCTCTGGTGCAAGGCCTCAGGAAATGAGTCTGAGGAGGTTTGGGGGTCTTTGATGGTTTCTGACCCCTCCTCAGCTGCCCCTCACATGAATGTCCCATGTGTGTGGCCTTCCTGGGGTGGGGTTTTTTACAACTGAGCCATTTTGTGTAAGGGAGGATGGGTGTTCACTGCCTCTGACCAGAAGTTGTGCCACACACCGAAAACCTCTCCTCCCTTTGGCTGGGGGGGGAGTGTGTGCAAACCTCAGCAAATTGGGTCTGTGGGTCATGGCCTCTGCCACCCCAAACACAACCAGAGCTGATTGTCAGGACAGTTGCTGGGTTTGGCTTTCTGGGAGATGCTTTCTTCTCCCTCAGCCTTGTTTACTTCTCTCTAGGCCTGAGATAATTGAACAAGAGTGTCACCTTTCTGTTATCGCAGGTTCCCTTAGGTGGCTTAACTCAGTCCGAAGTTCCCCTGAGGAGGCATCCTCAGGGAGGGGTGGGCTTCGGTGATCACAGCATCTTTATACAGTTTTGCCATAATGGGCAAAACCTCCTTCATAGCAAAGTTTAAGGCATTAAGAACAATGTTTCGGTCTCTCACGGATGGGAACGGACGGCGGTGGGGGTGAAAGGCGTCGGAGGCGGATGTGGGCGGATCCCGCCGGCAGCTCCTCCCGGCCCGCCGCGGGCGGATGTCCCTGGCAGCGGAAGCGGCGGCGGGAGCGGCCGCGTGGTGCGGGACGGGCCCGGGGGACAGGTGGGGATGGCGGGAGGGGCCGTGGGGCGTCTCGTTGGTGGCAGGGGCCGTGGGC
>JACSVZ010000022.1:1840012-1903551 GCA_014706295.1 Lycocorax pyrrhopterus obiensis
AATGTCCAGGGGGAGTGAAGGTGTTGGCAGAACTTTCCCCAAAACCAGCCAGTCTGCTGCAATTTCAGCTGCTCCTGCCCAAGTAAGGCACATGGAGGCCCTAGTTTTCTCTCTCTGCTTCCATTTGGAACCTGAAAACCTGATTTACTTATGAATTTGTCTTTTGGCAGCACAGCTGGGTCTCCGCAACTGCTGCAGAGTGGGTTCTTGACTGTTTTCTCTCCCATGTGACAGGATAGGTTTGATTGCATGTAGATTGAATCCTCCAGAGGATAAATTGAACCAGAAAAAGCCAAAGGAGGGATTCTAGCCCAGAACTGATCTCCCACATGGAGGCAGTAACCTGCTCAGGTGTGACAGGTCAGGGGCTCACTGGGCTGGGGAGGCCAAACTAGTATTTCTTGTCTCTCTGGTGGGTTTTAGCTAAAACTGAAGTGCAAAAAAGGCAAAAAGGCAAAAAAGCTTCCTTTATTGTTCAAGTGAACTAAAGATGGAATTGGTTGTACCTGGGAAGAAGCTGATTCAGTGGCACCTCCCTTTTCCAGGAGCTGAACATGGCCAGCGCTGCTCGGACACGCGCGGGATCGTCTTTGAGGATGTGCTGATCGCGGAGGGCGCTGGCTTCAAGATCGCCATGGGCGCCTTTGACAAGACCAGGCCCCTGGTGAGTACCAGGAACAGGCTGTTCACAAAACTAACAGGAATTTCTGCTGCTCATCCTGCACTGTGCCTACCCAGGTGGCAGTGGGGGCTGTGGGGCTGGCGAGGCGAGCACTCGATGAGGCCACGAGGTATGCGCTGGAGAGGAAAACCTTCGGGAAGCCCATTGTGGAGGTGCGTCCAAGAGCTTTAGAGTTACACATGGGAAAGTCTGGTCCAATACAGATCCCAGTTCCATAAACTCTTGAGCACAACTTCCCAAGTGCTTTGAATTTGCAAATTAAGAAATGAAGGTAAATTATATATTAGGGAAGATTTATTCCCAGAAAGGCCTGGCTGTGGTGGAGTCCCCATCTTTGTGGCACTTGGGGACACAGTTAGGGATGACCATGATGGTGCTGGGGCGAGGCTTGGCCTTGATCTTAACGGTCTTGTCCAACCCCAACAATTCCATGATCCCAAGCAGCAGGCTCCTTGCCCTGCGGTGTCGCAGCCCTCTGAGGCTCACGCGGTAGATCTCCACTCTCTCAGCACCAGGCTGTAGCATTCCTGCTGCAGAGATGGCCGTGAAGGTGGAGCTGGCCCGGCTGGGGTACCAGCGTGCAGCCTGGGAGGTGGATGCCGGCCGCCGCAACCCTTCTACGCCTCCATTGCCAAGGCCTTCACTGGGGACGTCGCCAACCAGTTGGCCACTGATGCTGTGCAGATCTTTGGAGGCAATGGCTTCAACAGAGAATATCCCGTGGAGAAGCTCATGAGGGATGCCAAAATCTTTCAGGTGAGTGCGACAGAGTGAGGGGTCTCCATGGCAATGCGGGCACTCAATACAAAGTAATTAATTGTGATTAATTGCAATCGGGATGGACAGAGGCTAAAAAGATTTGGAGACCAAAAGGTGTTAAATCAGGGAAGTTCTCAAGTTACCACTGGCTGGGCAGGTACTTTGGCTGAGATGTCGACAGCACTGAGGCCCATGAAATAACTAATTAGCATTAGTTACCCTCTGTGTGCTGCAGAAATAGCCATGGGGCGCAGCCCATGGTGATTCACTTCTTCAGATATTTATTTATTGGTTTCTTTTCCAAAAGAACAAAACACGGTCATATTTCCTCATTTTCAGCCCACAGACATCCCTAATCCCCAGTGCTTTTTCTGCAGTGTTATTGCCAAGAAATTATTCCATGCCAGAATTCCTCTGTTGGTTCCAGTTTGTTATTCAGCAGGAATGAATTAATTTCATTAGGAAACCCAGCGACCTTCACCTTTTCCCTCTTTCCAGCATTAACCATGACTGGCTGGAACTGATCCAAACAGGTCTCAGGGAACACATATGGGCCCTGACCTGTCACCAAGTGGCCACAGCTGCTGAGATTCCAGGTGGTTGGCATTCCATTTACAGCTGACTTTAAAATTCCAACTGTTCTCACCAGCCAGGAATTTTTCCTTCTCCAAGGACAGAAAGCAGATGTTTGGAATTGAAAAGTTCTCGGTCCTGATTTCAGTCCTGCCAGGGAGGGACTGAACAAGCTATGAGACTTTGTCAGAATCAGGCTCTTTTCCTGTTCTGGGGTTGTTTTCCACCGAGATCCTCCATCACACAGCTCCATCGTCAATGCATGGCCGGGCACGCCGAGGTTTTGAAATTGTTCAAATTACTCTGATTTAGTGTGAAATTTGGGGTGTTTTTCCTGTTCCCCTCCATCCCTGCAAGAACCTGGGAAAGGGGTTGGACCTTACAATTCCAGCAGCTCTACTTGGAGAAGCTTTGTGCAGTTTGGGGGATATTATCCTGATTTTGTGACTGCAGAGAAAGTGGATTTGCAGGTGTAGGAGTGATTTGCCAAAGCAACTTTGGGCAGGATTGGGAGCTGAAACACTGAAATGCCCAAATTCTGCTGTCCTAAAGCTGCCCTGGGCTGTACCTGGGGAATCGCTGGATCTCTTGTGTGCTGGGCACACACACCTGTATGTGCTTATTGCCTGTTATGGGTCATTGTCACACTAATTTTTCCCAGTTTTCCCTCTTCCTGCCCCCAGCTCAGTGCAGGGAGGGGTCACAGGTGTGCAGACTCTGGTCAAACACCCTTCCCAGCTCCTGGCTCACCCGTCTCTGGTTTTCCCCGCAGATCTACGCGGGCACGGCACAGATCCAGTGGGTGATCATCGCCCGTGAGCATCTGGGCAGGTACAAGGCCTGAGGGATGTGGCGGCTCCAGGCCTGGTATTCCAGGGAAAGGGACTGTGCTGCATTTCTCCATTAGAAAAACATGGGAAAACCCCTTTTCCATCAAACTCCTGTTCTTGTGCCTGATCCAGCACAGGCTCTGGGACCCCACCCATCCCCTGAGCCCGTCCCACTGATTGAACATCTCAAACATCCCTAAATCCCACAGGGATCATATCGCTCTTCCCAAATCAACCTTTGGCTTTCAGCAGCAAAGGAGACAAAACCCTTCCCCAGCAAACCTGGATGAGCAAAGAGTGAAACAAATTCTCATTTTTTAAAATTTGTTTTTGCCAGTGAGAGCAAAAATCCAGCACATCCCAGGGGTCAGATTTGGGGTGTTTGCATGTTTTTAATGGCACCGATACGCTCCCTTTGTTTATCCCTGGGGCTTGAATGATGGCAACTGGATCAACCTCAGGGAACTTAAAAAACCTGACTTTTCCTCCTGTGGAGGGGCCAGCTGACTCTGGCACTTAGGCTCCAGGGCCCCAGTTCCCAAGATCCATAGGAAACACTGTGGGTTTGGAGCCTTTCAACAGCCAGATCTAAAGAAAAACTGAAGTGAATCCGTGTTTCTCGTGCCTTGAGCCAGAATTCCTTGTTATGGATGAGTGGTAATGATGGTGTGTGAGAGGGGCTGCATGTGTCCTGGGAGGAAAGGAGTGGGATGAGGCAATGGGAACGTGAATTAACTGATCTCGTGGAAGAGTGTGCAGGAAATGGGCTGGGTTTGGGCATCGCATTGTGGGCTGAGCTGGGCCTCGCCCTGATGCCCTGATACAGGCCAGGAACGAGACTCGTGCAGCACAGAGGATTTCCCTGGAAAAGGGCTGTTCTGGAGTCATTGCCAGGCCCCAACAAAAGCTGTCGGTGTTGGCAGGGCAGGGGCGGCTTGATCCCACACTCCTCGCACGCTGGTGGGATCCACGGCCATGTGCCAGTCTCAGCATGGGACAGGCTTGTGGGTGGGACTGGGGTGGGCTGGGAATGGACAGGGGAGGATGGAATGGGGATGGAAGTGGATGGGCACTGTGCAGAAAAGCCACGCTATGAAAAGCCAGTGTCCACAAAGGAGACAGAGGAGTACTGCAACTTTATTCGAATAAAGGGAGAGAGTCCAATGGGTCACACACCCATGGGGTCTCTCTCGAGATTTTGGAGGACATAGCCTCCTTTTATCCTAAACTCCCGGCCACATGTTGCTCTCTTCCTTTCCCCATCGGCCGAGGTAGCGGGAAGGTACAGCCTTCCTGAACCACCTACCACATATCCCCCCTTGAACATGTGTCGCCGTTTTCCCCTGAAGTTCAGAAGTTCAGACCATCTGCAAAAGACTTTGTGCAGACCCATTTGTCCTATTACCCTAAAGGTCAGGAGCTCAAACTGTCTCAGTCAAGCCGCCTGAGTTCTGTAACAAACTTGCCCGAGCAGGTGTTCATAGAGACATTAAGACCCATTTCAAAGACATTAACACTCATTTCTAAGACTGTTAAGTAGTTGTTGCGATAAGAAGCGACAATGATAAGAAGAGTCCCTAGGCAGGTGCAAAGGAGAGCCGCTTTATTGCAAAAACCCGGCCTTTTTTAAGCAGTTAGCCGGTTATCAGTTTACATAGTTTTAAAGCACAACAAACAGAATTCAGCCAACCACCATACACCATGATGTGAACACGCGATGGTTATATAACATGTTTTTCTGCCCCTAATTCAGCTATGTCTCTTTCCTACAGTCCTTTTCTACTTAGCCGAAGTAACAGGCATGAGCCATGATTTTCCAAAGGCAACGAGGCCTTCATTTTATAAGGTTTTACCTATGTGCAACATCTCCCCCTTTCTTTGTTTTTTGTGATAAGGGTTCATGTACCCTAATGCCAAAACAGTCTGCACCTGTAAAGCCATTATCTTATTAAGACTATTACTGGTCATCTGCTGGACATGGGATAAAATATATGGAATACAGATCACAATCAATAAAAACCCACCAAGAACAACCGTGCTACTGTGAGAAACAAGGTAGTAAAATTGGCTTTCGCTGAATATTATGTGAATTGATATTAAATACTATAATGTTGGTTTTGGAAAATGTTAAGAAAATGGCACATGTTAAAAATGTTTAATGATTGTCACAATAGTCTGGTTGTGAGGATGGTTTTTACAAGGGCTGTACAGTTTGCGTGTTGTAATGTTAGTTCTGTAAGTTTGCGTGGGACGGGCTGTTGCTAGCCAAAACTTTGAAGACACAACCATAAAAGGAGTGGGATTCCATCCAATGAGGACCTCGACGACCACAGCGATGGAACTGAGCTAGCGCCTAAAAGAGTGACGGGGCGAGACTATGCAAAACTGTAAATAAATATGCATAATGCTGATGCAATCTCAGGGGTATAAAAGGTGGAACCAGCATTCTGTGATCGAGCCTCTGGCACCTGGCCATGCTCCCAGTGCCGTCTCTTTTGCTTTGCTGATTTTTATAGCTCTCAATAAAATTTTTAATAACTCATTTCCATTTGGGATCTGAGTCGTTTATACACTACCGACAAAGAGACCCACAGCATAGGAAAACAAAGATAGTGTCCAATGTCCCCAGAGAGAGAGCTGCTTCTTCTGTACTTGGGAGTAAATGGCTACTGTTCCGAAGCTCATACAGCTGGAGCTCAGGGGCCATGCTGTCTAAGCAGGAGGGACTTCCCGTCCATTAGCTGGAAGTGCTGACTTTAACATTACCGAATGTCTTTCTGGAAGCATGGAACAGGGAATAGCTGAAGAAGGTCAGCAGGAACACAATAACATGATGGTGGGTGCAGTGGGGCACAAGGCCTCTGTTGGCAGGCTGCCTCTGTAAGCCTCCAGGCACAGCCATGTTCCTGGCAGTCCTACTCCTGCTCCTGCCTTGGCCACGAGGGCTGGATGGTGATTGGGTCATTTTTTCTCTCACTGGGCCTCGTCTTCTTGGAGGCGATCGATGTTTGTCCAGATGAGCAGGTAACCACTTCAGACCTGCTGGCAATAAAACACATGTGTACCTTCTCTCCCAGGTTAGTAAATCAGCTAGGCCTTGTCATTACGCATACAATTGTGGATCCTTACGTGAAACCTTTTAGAAATTGGTTTTGCACACGCAAATCTTCAGAGCAGTATTGCTCTGCTGGGCATCAAAATTAAAGATCTGCCTGCAAAAACTTTAATGTAAATATTGCATCATCTAAATGCTCCTGAGGAGCCATATTCCCCCTTCTTTGATTTTTTTGATAACATGCGCGTCTCTCACTATGAACGTGAAGGCAACGTAAAAGTAAGACAATACATGTAATGAAACAGTAAACTCATGCTGAGCAAAGATAAGCAAAGTAATACATGTAATCAGTAGCACACGACAAAGGGATAGTGATTTAGAACCATACACCCTCAATTGCCTAAATACTGTACCATCACCCAGAGTCTGCAGTAGCTGGCAAGCCCCATTGCACAATGAGGACCTGGAGAACCTTCCCAGGCAGGGTTTCCAAGTTTACCTCGAAAGGGGGTCCAGCCTTTATAAGCCCGAATCAGCAAGTCAAAGTGACTTGACTACATTTTTAGTGCAAAAACGCTTGGGGCTGTAGGCACACCTGCGACCAGCTAGGGCCAGGGCTTGGCCAGAGCCAAGGTCTTAACTGGAAATGTTTCCCTTACATATCCTGCAAACAAGCCTCTCTTAATAGCAGTTGGGAAAGTTTCTTAAAATGATACATGTATGTGAAAGTTTGTACAGCAGCCAGCTTTGTCATTTCTCTGTAGCTAAGTAGTCAATGGTACCATGAACAAACTGCAAACAACCAACGGTATGTGCAGTAATCACGCAAGGGCATGAACTTCACACACAAGATGGAAAGTGCAAAGCCTTTATTGGGCACACAGAATTCCCTAAATACCAGCACCTAACAGGATATCACATCATATAAACAGGAAAGATGTTCACCTCAGTGTCCCCCAATCACCTGGGGTATTGCACAGATATTACCTATTATGGTAACAGGTAAACAATACCCTATAAGGTCACAAACTACAATTATCACTTCTCACAGGCCCAGCACTGTCCAGAAACCCACAATCCTCTCTCAGCCCGTCCCCAGTGACCTGGATGCGCTCCCAGGGTCATCTCCTGGTCCAAGAAAGAGGCTCTCTCTTTGGTCCTCAGGGCCTATCTCTCTTCCAGCACATAGTGCACCCCAACAGGTATGCATATGTGTAACACCAAATAATTTCCTATGGATAATGTCCTTTATAAAAGGTCAGTGAAATCACGCTATGACATTAACAACATATTCAGAATCGTTAATACAGCAACAGTAACTGCTCTAAGAAATTGAGATTATATTTTTCCACGCATCCATGCAGAAATCAATCTGAATAGAACGTGAACTTAACAGAACTTATAATAACAGAACTTAAACTGAACACCTAAACTTAACGTCGCTTAAATTTAGCAACACTTTAACTTGACAGAAATTAAACTTAACAGAACTTAAATGTAACAGGTCTTCAAATTAACAGAATTTAAACTTTAACATCACTTAAATTTAACAAAACTAAAGTCAGAGCTGAGAGTGTTCTTTTAAAAGTTTCAGATACAACAGAATTTAATTTATCTTGACTCCATCGGTGCAAGAAACCTACCGAAAATTTGTCATACAAGAGTTTGACATCAATGAACAAAGTGCAAGCAAACAACTGATTTGTAACTGAAATAGCAGCAACATGGATTTACTGGAGAGATTATAAAGGTGTGGCAAATACCTTGTGATTTTACGTAATTTAGTTGTGAGAATAGCTTGTGGTAACTATAAACGGGCCCGGGGGGCAGGTGGGGATGGCGGGAGGGGCCGTGGGGCGTCTCGTTGGTGGCAGGGGCCGTGGGCGGGGAGCGGCGGGCACGGAGCCCCCCGGGCACGGAGCCGGCCGGGCAGAGCCCCGCCGGTGCCGGTGCCGGTGCCGGGGCTGTGGAAGGGGCCGCTCCAAGGGCGCGGTGCCGCAGCCGCTGCCCCGAGCGCGGCGCTTTGGAAGGGCGCGGCCCAGAGCGGAGCGGCCGGGCCGGGGAGGCGGCGGCGGGAGGATCGTGAGGCCGATGCCGGCGCCGCCGAGCCGGGGCCGCGGGAAGGGCCGTGCCGGGGCGGCGGCGGGGGGGTTTGGCTGCGGCCAGCGGCGCTGGCTCCAGCGCCGTGCCAAGGGCTGCGCTGCCGGGGCACGGCTGCGGCCGGAGGGAGCGTCCCGCGCTGCGAACAGCGGCGCTCGGCTGGGAGGGCCGGGCCGGGCCGGGCCGGGCCGGAGGAGGCACTTCCCGGGCCCGGGATGAGCGCTGGCATGTATTATCTGAGCGGAGCTGATGTCTCTCACCGCTTTGGCTCTAGAATTACTCTGAGGCCCGGGAAGCTCCCCATCTCTCCGGCAGTGGAGCTTTTCCCGGTTGTGGGATCGAGTCCCCGTGCCAGACTTGGACCCAGCTTGAGGAGAGGGGGGCCCGGGTTGGGATCTGCCCCATTGCCGCGTGGGGCAGGTGCAGTTCTGGGCTGAGTCGTGGGTTTTGTGTCCAGGAGGGGCTCTCACCTCGCCCGAATTCCATGGTTTGGGAGTTGGTGGCCAGGTGCATGTGGGAATGTTGGCTCGGGGCGTCCCTGAGCCCCCGTGTGCCGGCTGAGCTGTGCAGGTTCCGCGTGTGCAGCTGGGCTGGTGCAGCTCCGGGTGGGAGTGTGCAGGAGGGAACTGGCACCTCTGGTCAGGCTGGCCCTAAACCTGGAATGTTTTGTGCTTCTCGCAGGTCTCCGGTTGAGCCCGGGACGCTCTGGCCAGCCCAGAGTTGTGATCCAGACACAAAACCTGATCCTGTCTGAGGCTGGGGTTGGATCCAGCTGCTCCCGGCCTCCTACCAGACATTTGGAAAACGGGGGCGTCCCTCCTGCACTCTGTGACCCAATAGAAGGCACTTCCCCATAAACCTTGTTCACAACTTCCTGGGGAGCTGGGAATGCACAGCACGGGGTGTCACCCACTCCTGGGGAGCTGCCAGCTGAGTCCCTGGGGCAGAACTGGGGACAGCTCTTGCTCCAGGGACAAGCTGTGGGATGGCTCACATCCCACTGATCCTGGGAGCTCTTGGATCCACCCTGCACCCATGGGAAGCTTTCCCTTACAGTCAGCCCCACCTAATTTTGGGTGTTTGTGCTTCATGTGCACTGCACCCACACCCTGGGGTGCCTTGGGATCCACCTACACCCTGAGGGGCTCTGAGGTGCCCTGGCTTGTGCTGGGGACGTGAGGGAAGCAGAGGGTGCTTGGGGAAGGTGCCCCCAGCGAGAAATGGGGAACGGGAGCTTGTGTGGCTGTGCCCAGAAAGCTGGGAGGGGTCTTGGGAAAGGGGTGATGGTACCAAGAGACCAGTAGAACCCTTCCACGAAGGAAAGAGGTTGGACATTCCATAGGGAAGCTGGGCCCTGGCGCCAGCGCATCAGGTGCGGGAGTGAAGGAAGCAGGTGGAGCTGCTCTCCTATGGATCCTGCTGCATGGGATGTGACAGTGGCCATCCCATGGCATCAGCACTGTGGAACAGCAGCTGGGGAGGGGGGGTCAGGCCCACTGCTGCTCCTCTGGGCTCCCCTTGTCTCCCTCCTGGGACAGGATTAGGATCTGGAAGGGATGTGGAGCTCCAGCTCTGCTCCATGCCTGGCACAGCTGGGAATTGCAGTGCAGGTGCTTCATTGCCCTTGGTCAGACTTGAAATCTCCTTCTCTTGCGACCAGATGAGCCACATGGCTCCTCCTCCAGCCCTGGCTCCTGCCAGGCCTCCTCCAGCACCTCCCTGTCCCTTGCCAGCTGCTCCTCTTTGGCTTTCAGCACGTGGCACTAGGATTTCAGCTCTGCCTTTTCCAGGGACAGGCTGCCCAGTATATCCCCTGCCCTGCCCTGGATGTTCATGACATCCCAGGCTTTGGGATCCTCAGACTGAGATCTTGCCCCCCCACCTGGAGTTTCGACCTCTCAAACTGGAGGTTGGGATCCTCAGACTGGGGGTTGGGACCCTCAAACTCTTGTCCTGAGAGCTCATTCCCCAGGCACCAGTTTCCACCCCAAACCGAGGGATTTCTATTTTTCATTCCAGTTTCTCAGGGAGGAGCTGGGGGTGTCTGCAAAAGGCCGATCCCGGTCCTGACCAGCAGAACTGATGCTGGTTTGGAGTACGGGGTCAGTGGGTCAGTGATCACAACCCCCTGTTTTGTTGGTTATAAAGCAGCTGGTTTTGCACTCGATGGTGGATTTTGGGGGTGACACTCCAAAAAAACTGGGGGGATGTGTAGGAGAGGGGTTTATTTGGGGGTACAGAGAGAAAAGGGGCGTGGGGGACCCCAGGGTGGGTTTTGGGATCTCCCTTCGGTGGGGGAGGGGGTTGGAAGGAGCCCAGCTCGAGCTTTGGGGTCTTCCGGGGCGGGGGGGGGGGGGGTGGCATCTTAGGTGCTGTCGCCACCTGGCGGCTGGAAGGACCCACTGCCAGATTGGGGGTCCTGCTCACTGCAGGAGGAGGGGCTTGGGGGGTCCCTCCCGAATGGGGGATGTGATGGGAGAACCTTGGAGACCCCAGGATGTAGATCTGGGGTTCCCTGGATGGGGTGGGTATGTGGGAGTGGGGGTCTCTCAGGCAGGGCCGCTCCCTGGTGACTGGGAGGACCCAGCGCTGGGGTTCCCGGTCCCCCTCACCGGGGCTGGGGTTGGGGAGTCCCAGCGTGGGGTTTGAGGCTTCCAAGGGGGCATTTTGGGGATCCCCAGGACATATTTTGGGATCTCAGGGTGGGTTCTGGGGGTTCTGGGATGGATTTTAGGGTTCCAGCACCCGCAGTGCAAAGTCCAGGGCTGGGGCACTGTGGGTCAGACACCCCATGGACACCACGTCGATGTGGGGCCCCAAGAACTGGGGGAGGGTCCCCAAAACGATCCCCCCGCTGGCCTCCACCATCACCCCGGGGTGTGCGGCCTTGACCTGCGCCGCCGCTGCGTGCAGCTCCTGCGGAGAACACCCTGTTAGCAGGGAGCACCCCTTCCCCAAAATTGGGGGTGTGCAGGGCAGAACCCCCCCCAAATTGGGGGGTAGATAGGGCAGTTTCCCCCTCCCCCAAATTGGGGGTTTCACTGCCCAAATCTGCCTGATTTGGGTCCCCCCCACAAGAAACCACCTATTCAGGGATTACTCCATCCACTGACCTCCAAAATTGGGGGGTCCACCCCCAAACTCTCCAAATCAAGGGTTATCCCCCTTAAACCAGAAACCCCACAAAACTGGGGGTTTCCCACCCAACATCTGCCCAGTTTGGGGCCCCACCCACCACTGACCTCCAGAACAACCCCAAATTTGGGCTCTCCAACCCACTGACCACCAAAATTGGGGTCTCCCCAACCCAGAACCCCGGAAAATGGCAGTCCCCCCACCTAAACTCCTCAAGTCAAGGGTCTCTCCACCCCAAAAGCCCCCCAAATTGGGATTACCCAACCCTTTGACCCCCCAAAACTGGGATTCCACCACTTATCTTTGGGGCTGGCCCACATTTACAGCAGATTCCCATTTTACTAGTTCAGCCTCACACCTGGGGGGTCCTCCCATTCTTGGGGGCCCCTCCCAGATTTTGGGAGCTCACTTGGTAGGGGCAGAGGTCAAATCTATGGCATTACCCACCTTTTTTGGGAGATCTGTGCCCCATTTTTGGGGTTTATCCCCATTTTGAAAATCCAACCTCCCATTTTTGGGGTCCAGCCCCACACCTGGGGTCTCCCCATTGTTGCCCCCCCCCGATTTTGGGGCTCACCTGGGGGGCCAGGTTGTCCAGCAGGACGATGTCAGCCCCTGCCCCCGCGGCCGCCAGCGCCTCGGCCGCGCTCGAGCACTCGACCCCCAAGCGGCGGGTGAAGCCCCCGGCCCGGCGCACCCCCAAGATCATCTGGGGAAGAGGGGGGTCAGGGGGAACCCCAGAGCAACGCCCAGTCCCTCAGACTCCATACGGAGCAGGGTAAAATGGGGGGGGGGGGGTGCACTAATTGACTTAAAATTGGGGTCTCCCATCGCCCCCCCGCATTGATCCCCCCAAATTGGGGTCCTTTCCCCAGATCCCCCCAATTCAAGGGTGTCCCCCGACCCCAAAATTGGGGTTGCCCCACCTACAAACACCCAAATTTAGGGTTCCCCAACACAGGACCCACCCCCATTCAGGGGTTACCCCCCAACTTCCCTCCCAAACTGGGACCCCCCCATGCATCCCAAACTGGGTCCTCCCACATCAGTCCAGCCCCAGAATACCCCAATCCAAGGGTCTGTCCCAAAATTGGTACCCTCTTCAAGTATTGATGCTTCCCCATCACCCTTGACATTCGGGCTGCCCCAAGCCATCATTCCCCCCAAAATCGAGCCCTCTCCACCAAAACCCCCCATTTCCTCCAAACCTCGTGTTCCCCCTACCCAAGACCCCTAAATTTGGGCTTGTCACGCCTACCACCCAGAACCCGCCAACTCAAGGGTCCCCGCCACCCATCTCCCCCCCAAACTGGGGTCCTGCCCCCCCAATCTCGGGGTTCCCCCGCCTAGCACCCCACACTCCAGGGGTCCTGCCGCCATTACCGCCCAAATTCTGGAGTCCCCCCTCACCCAGAAGCCCCCAATTCAAGGCCCCCCTCCCACTGCCCCCCAATTTCGGCGTCCCCACCTGCTCGAGCCCCCCCGCTGCCGCCGCCAGCGCTCGGTGATTGTCCTTGAGCAGGAGGAGTCCCCCCAAACCTCCCCGGTGGGGGTCGGCGCCCCCCACCCCCAGCGCGTATTTCTCCGCCAAGCGGAAGCCGGGCGTGGTTTTGCGGGTGCCCCCCACGACCCCCGCCCAGCCCTGCGCCCGGGCCACCCCCACGGCCCTCGCGGCCATCGAGGCCACCCCGCTGCAGCGCCCCAAAATATTGAGGGCGACCCTCTCCCCGCCCAGCACCCCCGCGGCCGGACCCTCCACCTCGGCCACCAGCGCCCGCCCGGGGGGCAGCGCCGCCCCCTCGGGCACCCGCCAGGTGACCCGGCACCCCGACACCCCGAAAACGGCCTCGGCGAAAGGGGCCCCCGCCAGGACGCCCCCCGAGCCCCCCCCGCCCTTGCTGAGCAGCTGCGCGCGGGTCGCGGCCTCCCCCGCGGCCGCCACGGCGGCGTCCGGCCAGGGCGCGTCCTCGTCCAGCCACGCGCGCGCCAGGGAGCGCAGGCGGTGCGGGGGCGGCGGGGGGGCCCAGCCCCGGCCGGGGGGCGCGGAGCGGGGCGGGGGCGAGCGGGCCATGGTCCGGGGGGCCTGGGCAGAGCGACAGGGGCGTCACTGGGGGCCTGCGGAGGGGGATTTGGGGCCGTGGGGAGGGTCTGCGGGGGCTAACTGGGGACCTAGGAGGGTCCCTGACAGGATACTGGGGTCCGCGGGGGGATTTTCAGGGAGATATTTGGGTCTGGAGGGGATCTGGGGACTTACTGGGGTGTTGAGGGGGAAATTTGGGTTGGTCTTTGGGGGGCTGGGGGACGCGGGGGTCCTTGGGGGGGGATTTTGAGGGGATGCTGGGGGGTTTGAGGGTCCCAGGAGGGTCCTTGAGGGGAGATTGGGGTCCGGGGAGGATTTTCAGGGAGATACTTGGGTCTGGAGGGGATTTGGGGGTTATTGAGGTGCTGAAGGGGAAATGTGGGGTGGTCTTGAGGGGCTGCGGGGGATATTGGGGTCCTTGGGAGAATTTTGGGAGGGGTCCTCGTGGCTCCTTAGTAGGATTTTGGGGGGGATCTTCAGGGGTTTTGAGGGTCCCAGGAAGGTCCTTGAGGAGATATTGGGGTCTTGGGGAGGGGTTCTTGGGGCCGTTTGGGAGGTTATTGGATCCTGGGAAGGGGATTTTGGGCGAGTCCTGGGGGCAGCTTGGGGGTCCCAGGAAGGTCCCGGAGGGGATACTGGGGTCCTAAGGGGATCTTGGAGAAGATTTTTGGGTGCAGGGGGGATTTTGGGGGTTATTGGGGTCCTGGGGTGGATTTGGGAGCCCAGGAAGGAGATCAAATGTGGGTCCCCTCCCCCGAATGTGGATCCCCCTATCCCCTCGTGCCCCTTCCCCCCAGCTCAGGGGGGTCCAAAGTCCGGTCCGGACTGGCCACATCACCCGCCCCTCCCCCGTCCCCTTCCCGAGACCCCCAAGTGGGGGAGGGGCGCCCCCCTGACCTGTCGAGAGTTGGAGGCGACTGAGGCCCGACTTGGGGGTCGGGGGGGGGTTCTTACCTGGGGGGCGTGGCCCGCCTCGCACCAACGCCCCCCCCCCGGGCTGTGATTGGCTGCCCCGGGAGCCCCCACCCCCCAAAAAAGCCCCAGGCGGTTTGAGGTGGGGGAGGGGAAATTCTCTTTATTGACAATAACTGAGCGAGGCCGGGGGACGCGGGGGGGCGTTGGGGGACACTTGGAGGGGCGCCCCATGACCGGGGGGCACTTGGGGGGTCACATCAGGTGACACCAGGTGACAACCTGCTCCCCCCATTCAGCCCCTCCCCCACCCCATCGATGTCACGTGGGGGGTTACGGTGGCGTCGGGGGGTGACTGACACATGGGGGGTGACAGGAGGTGACAGTGGCAGGGGTGTTCCCGCAGTACCGGTGAGAGGAGACCTTGGGATGTGCCAGGGAAACAAGGCGGGGCTGGGCGTGGTGACAGGTGGTGACAGCGCCAGGGCCGTTCCTGTGGGCGGGGCCGGGGCCGAGGGGCGGGACAAGGTTGGGCTGAGGAGAGAAGATGGAGATCAGGTCAAGGACACCTGGAGATCATGGAGGTGACCAGGACATGGTGGTGGCACATGTGGAGGGGACAGGGAGATGGTGGTGGGGACATGGAGATGGTCAAGACCCGCTGGAGGTGGTCAAAGGGACACAGGAAGGGAGAGGGAGGGCACAGGGAGGAGATGGAGGTGACCATGGACCCTGAAGGTGACCACGGAGGTGACCCATGAGCAGAGGGCAGGGTTCAGGTGGGACACGGGGCCATGGGAATGGGGGGATTTGGGATGGTGGGACACGGGGCTGTGGGGACATGGGGACACGTCCTGCCCCCCCTCCAGGTAGTTCCTGGCGATGAACTTGAGGGTCTCGCCCAGGAGGACGATGGGGAATGAGATCTTGAGCACCATCAGCCAATGTGGCATCAGCGACAGTGGCGTCAATTTGAGCAACATCTGGGGGGGCATTGGGGGAAAAGGGTGAAACCCCTTGGCCAGCAACCCAACCCTCATGGCCACCAAATCCAATGGCCACCACCCTGAGGGTCACCGTCTTCATGGCCACCACCCCAATGTCCATGGCCACAGACTCCCCACTCATGGCCACCAGACCCATGTGCAGCACCCCCATGGCCGCCAACTCCACAGCTACCTACTCTGATGGCAACCAACCCCTCCATGGCCACTGCCCCAATCCCTATAGCCAACAACTCCCCATGGCCACCAGACCCACATCTTGATGCCCACCAGCCCCAGGACGACCACCCCGAAGGCCATCAACCGTCTCTCCATGGCCACCATCTCGGTGGCCACCAAACCCTATGACCATAATATTGATGGCCACCAGCTCCCCCAAGGCCATCAATCTCCCCATGACCGCCATCTTGATGACCACCAACCCCATGGCCACCAGCCCCATGGCCACCATCCTGGTGGCCATCCTGCCCTGTGTCACTCCTGTGTCCCCCTCTGACAGGCAGGGGGTCGGTGGAGAGGATGATGAAGGGCAGGGACATGGAGAGGCAGATGGAGCCCATCAGCCAGATGTTCACCCAGAGTGGTGTCCAGGCCAAAGACTGGTTCTCTGACAGGCTGTGGGGGACGTGGGGACATTGGGGGATCACCATGGGGGGAGAGATTGGGAGGTCATCATGGGAGGGACATGGGGGGACACGGTGGGAACAGAGGACAGATGGAGCCCATCAGCCAGATGCTTACCCAGGGCATTGTCTGGTTCTCGGACAGGTTGGGAGGGACATTAAGGGGTCGGTCACCTTGGGGGGGACAGGGGGATGAGGGACACCACGAGGACACAGGGGGACATGGGGTGTGGACACAGGGGACATGGTGGCGGGAGACATCTGGGCCAGGGATTGGTTCTCCCAAGAGGCTGGGGGGTACATCAGGGACATCTGGGGGTCACCATGGGGGTGGGGCACACAGCGGGACATGGACAGGGGATGGAGGGTGGGAGAGAGGGATGGGTCAGCATGGGGGAGGACATGGGGGCACCCATTGGGGGACACATTGAGGGAACACAGGAGCATCATGGAAGGGATGGTGGTGATGGTGATGGTGGTGGTGGTGGTGGTGGTAGTCATGTGATGATAACGATGGAGTTGGGTGATGAAGATGGTGGTGGTGGTGATGATGATCATGGTGTTAAGTGATGAAATGGTGATGCTGTTGATGAAGATGGTGATGGTGTCGATGGTGTTGGGTGATGATAATGGAGGTGATGGTGGTGTTGATGAAGATGAACGTGTGGATGATAGTAACGATGATGATGGTGACAGTGATGGTGATGATGATGGTGTTGTCAGTGTCACGGTGATGGTGTTTATTGTTTTGAGTGGTGATGGTTGTGTTGGAGTTGATGGTGATGATGATGTTGGTGATGAAAATGAAGGTGTGGGTGATGAAGATGATGCTGTGTGTGGTTTGGTGGTAACAGTGTCGATGGTGGTGTGTAATGATGACTGTTTGTTGGTGGTGATTTGGGTTGATGGTGAAGATGATGGTGTGGGTGATGAAGATGATAAAGGTGATGATGGTGTTACTGGTGTCATGGTGACGGTGTCAATGGTGTTGGATGATGAGGATATTGGTGATTGAGTTCACCATAGTGTGGATGATGGCATGAGTGATGAAGATGAGGTATGTGGTGATGATGATGGTGATGATGATGGTGTGAATAGTGTCATGGTGATGGTGTCAATGGTGTGGGTGATGAAGAGGAAGGTGATGATGAAGAAGATGACAGTGATGATGGTGCTGTTGGTGGTGTGATGGTGGTGATGGTGTTGGGTTGACACTTTACCGTGCCTTAATTATGTCTCCCCGGATGGGGGAATTTCCAGAGCCCTTGCCTGGGCTCTGCAGACGAACGGGACTTTTCCACGCTTTTGGTCTCAGATAGTTGTTTATTAAGTCTTATCAGAAAAGGAGCCAAGGCACAAGATGACTCCCCTTAGAAAGCGCAAAGGAGAAGACGAGTTATCAAGATAACACTGTTCTTTTAAAGGTAAATTACCCAATGAAAGCCCGAAACGAAAGATATTTTTACTTTTCTGCCAATGTTCAATAAATCGTTCTGTCACATGAAAGGAACTGCGGCATTTTTCACCCAATCATCTCAATCCACTTTTGCCGCAGAATATGGAGTTGTTGAAGACGAAGGAGAAGGTCTGGAGAACAACAACAATCCTCCATTTTGAAGTTTTTGTCTCTTATCTATTTACTATATTAACAAACCCAACACCTCTAAATTTTCACCCTGTGACAATCTTATATAATGTTCTATCACCTAATTCACACCAGTGTAGATTCTGCTTCTTCCCAGAGGGTAGGTAATTTTCTCCATGGACAAGAGTCAAAGACAGGGTTGTCCAGGGAGGTAGAACTCCCCAAAACAGGCAGAGAAATACTCCCTGCACTTTGGACTCCAACATCTGATGATGATGACATTGTGGGGGATGAGGGTGATGGTGTGGGTGGTTGTGGTGATGAAGATGATGGTGACAATGAAGGCCTCGCCCGCTACTTGTTGAGGACATTGCACATCTCGATGGGGACCGGCACAGACAGCACTGTCGGCACCCGAGCCTCAAAGATGTTGCAGTCCTGACCCTCAAAGACCACGTTGTGCTCTGAGAGCTGCATGAAGTGGTGGGGCTCAGGGGTCGCCAGGGGGTCCCTGGGAGGAATCCTGGGGGACACCCAGAGGGCTGGGGAGGCTCCACTGGTGTCGGGATTAAGGAGCAGCAGTTGCCCGTCCCAAGCACTGTCACCGCAGGAGGACTTTGCCATGAGACGAGCGCAGGAAGGCGCTGACTCCAGGCCTGGCAGAGGTGAGATCTGGTCGGCACATCCTGGGAAATGCATCCCCACAAAAATTCCCATTGTGGCACAGCGCATAAAGAAGCAGCTGCTCATGCATGTCAGTGGTCACACAAAACTCACCTGAGTTACGGCACAGGAGCTGCTGCCACCACCAAAGCCCCCCCAGCTCTGCCACTGCCCACATCCGGACCTTGGGTGGGAAGTTCAGCCCCCGGGGTGGGAAGCTAAGATCAGATCAAGGTGGGACAATTGTCCAGGGGTTATCTCAGATGTTGAGGGAGGTAAACAAAGCCGGGGGAGCAGAATGGATCCCTGGTGGTGGGCAAGGAAAGCCAACCCAGCACCTGCGCTGGAAGCAGCTCCAGCTGGGTCCAAGGGAATTTCGGAGGGGCAGATGGCGACCACCGGCTCATGGCCACTGGCCCCAGAAACCTCCGGCTGAAGAAAAGACACAGCCTGAGCTGGGACTAATTAGCACCCGAGGCCAGGGAATTGTTTAACCAATGGCATTAGAGAGCTGTGTAGCCCATGCGCGCTCATTCCCCAGTTGGCTGAAATGGATAAACAGGGAAAAGTTCAGAATGACCTCAGGACCCCCCATTCCTGAGAAGCTCCGGGGGAAGAAGGACCAGCGATGCCTCTGGATCCATGGGTGGTGCTGACCTTCTGACTGATCTGTCTCCCTCCCTTCTCTCTCTCTGCCCACCCTTCCTCCTTTCTCTCCCTCACGTTTTATTGTTTGGTAAATTCCGTACTATTGACTTTGGCACATGGTCTCATTTGCCCCTGAATTTGGGCAGAGGCACCTCAATAATGGGATCTGAACAGCCGGGGATCCTTTAAGCAACCTTAACCCCCTCATTCCCGATGCCATGTGCCCAGGAGGGCTGACCCTTGGGCAGGGAAGCGCTGTCACTCCCAGACAGACCAGAGGACCCAGGGCTCCAGGCCCCTGTCCGTGATCCACTCCTGCCCCGACCAAAACCTGTGCTCCCTGGGGATGGGGCTCCCAGAGCCCTGGGCAGAACCTGTTTCCCGCTGTGCCCCAAACCCTGGGGGCTCCAGAGGCTGCCCCGGGTGCCCCTTGTCCCTCCCAGCTCCAGGGGGAAATTCCAGGGTGTCTCCCCCTGCCCTGCTCAGGGCACATGGCGAGGGAAAGGGGATCTCCTGTGCAGAGACCCCTGGAAGCCCCCGGAGTTGCTCTGTTCATGGCGGGGGAGGGACTGGAGACGCCCAGGTTGAGAGAGGGACACAGGAACACAGGGACACAGGAACACACAGGGACACAGGAACACAGGGACACGGGAACACAGGGACACAGGAACACACACATGGACACGGGAACACACACATGGACATGGGAACACACAGGGACACAGGAACACACACAGGGACACAGGAACACAGGGACACGGGAACACAGGGACACAGGAACACACACACACGGACATGGGAACACACAGGGACATGGGAACACAGGGACACAGGAACACACACGGACACGGGAACACACACACGGAGACACGGAGTTGCTTTGCTGAAGGGGTTTATTGATTATTCCAGGGAAATTCCCAGGGCTCCCAGGGGATCAGGGGGGTTATCCAGGGATGATCATCTCCTCATGCCGCTGGAGGGGGACAGGACGTGAGTGTCACCACCAGTTCCAGGCCTGAAAGACAGAGCCCAAATCATGACCCTCAGTGTCCACTGGGACATGAGAGGGGCCTTGTCCCCACCCCTCTCTCTGCAGGGACCTGCGGCAGGAGAAGGGATTTGGAGCCCCGGATATACATGGGACAGGTCTTGGCTCCTGAGATCCATGTGGCTCCCACATCCCCTCACCCTGGAATACCCCAAAACCTCCCAGAGCCCTCCCTGCTCCCACAGGGACACTGTGTGTCCCCAGAGCCCCCCAGTGCAAGGAAGCCTTGGGGACAGCTCTGTCCACCTAACCCGGGGACATGGACCAGGGACAGCCCCGGCCACTTCCCTCTGCCGTCCCCAAGCTCGGCCCAGCCCAGAGGGCTCAGGGACCCGCCCTGGCCCCCGAGGATCTTTGTGGGGCTGGAGACCCCCCAACACTTCTCACCGGGGCATCCAGAGGGGCAGCCGGGCTCACTCCTGCAGAAGCTCCACCTGCTCAGCCACGGGGGGCTGGGGAGAAAGACGGGGTTAGAGCAGCACTGGAGGATACTGGGGCATGTTGGGAGATACTGGCACATGCCGGGGTGTACTGAGGCACAGTGGGGTGTCCTGGCATGCACTGGGATGCCCTGGAGGGTCGTGACCATGACAGGGGAGGCTCTGCGCTCAGCAGAACTCAGGGTACCCACCTCAGACCGCTTCACTCGCTGGGCCCCTTTCTTTACCTGTAGAGAGATGAGGAGATGTCACTGGTCACTGGAGTGTCCCCAGTCCCAGCAAGGCATGGGGGGACCCAACTGGCCCCCAGTTCCCACACGGGTGCCCCAATTCCAGGACTTACCGCAATGCATCCAACTCCGCCTCCTAGTACACCCACCTACGGAAGCAGAGCAAAGGTTTTGTCTGGATTGGCCCTTGTGGGGCTTGGGGGGTCACAGGTGTCCCCAAGCCCCCGGTCAGAGGGAGAAAATCCCTTCTGCTCCCCCCAGTCCCACTCCAGCCAGTCTCACCTGATCCCTGTTCCTGCAGGGACCACGGTGGGGATGGAGACAAGGAGAGCAAGGGGAATTCGGGGCCTCCAAGGACGAGGGGAACGGAGTGGGACTTGGGGGCCCCAAAGACAGTGAACTGGGGGGAACTGGGGGCCCCAAGGGACAGGGCTGGGGAATGAGGGTGGGGAGGCAGGAATTCCAGTGGGGGGGACATGGGGGCTGAAGTGGGGGGTGGGTGGGGGCAGGAGAAAGCGGGGACAGAGAGCCAAAATTGATGGGTTTGGGAGTGGGAGTCAAGGAGGGGGACTTGGGGACACCACTGTCATGGACAAAGAGAAAGGGAAAGCACTGGAGGGAAAGAGGAGAGGAAATGGACTGGGCATGATGCTCTTTGGGGTTGACTGGGGTGCACTGGGATGGGTGGGAATGCAGTGGGCACCCTGGGCAAGGTGCAGCCTTGGGAAGCTCTGTGGTGTACTGGCATGCACTGGGGTGCACTGGGATGCCCTGGAGAGTCATGGCCATGAGAGGGGA
Organism: Lycocorax pyrrhopterus obiensis; assembly: GCA_014706295.1. Lineage (NCBI taxonomy): Eukaryota > Metazoa > Chordata > Aves > Passeriformes > Paradisaeidae > Lycocorax > Lycocorax pyrrhopterus. The sequence continues at coordinate 1,861,178 of JACSVZ010000022.1, forward strand.
GGGCCTGGGCCCAGCAGAAGAACTCAGGGTACCCACCGTGCCATTGCCAATGCCACCAAATCCCTGTGGAGAGACCATGAGATGTCACCGGTCACTGAGGTGTCCCCAGTCCTAGTAAAGGTTGGGGGTGACCACACTGCCCCCCACTTCCCACACTGGTGCACCCAGCTCCTGCGCTTACCCCGGCACATGCAATTCCACCGCTGCCATCAAAGGTGGCCTGGGGAAGGAGAGCAAAAGGTTGGTCAGGATTGGCCCTTGTGGGGCTGGGGGGGACACAGGTGTCCCCAGCCCCCCCCCCGGCGCATGGCTGTCCCCTGCTCTGAGCAGGGGGTGCCAGGGGATTTGGGGACACCACTGCAGGGTGAAAGGCAATGGACTGAGGGGAAAGACTGGAAAGAAGACCCTGGGAACCATCCTGGGTGGTGGGGGGAAGCATTTCCCAGTTTGTGCCAGTTCAGCCTGGCTTGGGACTGGATCGGTTCAGCCCAGTTTGGTTTTGCCAGCCAAGTTCAGCCTAGTCTGCGCTTTAATGAGTTTGGACCTCTTGGTCCCACTTCAGCCTAGTTTGGGATTGGCCTTTGTCCTTGGGCGGGAAACAGAGGAGATGCTGGGGAGATGCCCGAGGGGACCGAGAGGATGGGATGGGGGGACACGGAGCGGGATTTGGGGGGAGCAGGACGGGAAAGCGGTGGGGCCGCCCCAGGGAGGAGCCGGGTCCGACCATGCCGTGGGGAAGCCGGGCTCTGGCACCAGGAGTTTAATTGCGGGAAGGACAGAGGGAATCGTGGGAAGGAGAAAGCGGCACCGCCCGGGGCCGGGGAGCCCGGCGGAGCCCCTGGATTGGGAAGAGCCCCCAGCCCTGAGCCCACGCCGTGGCCTTGGAGCCTCACCTCGGTCTGTGCTGGGAGGCACAGCAGGATGGAGAAGAGCAGGGCCACGCCGAGCACAGCCACCTTCATCTTCCTCTTGGAGCGGGGAGCGCTGCCTGAGGCTGCACCGGGCCAGGAGCATCTTTATCCCTGCCGGGACTCCTCCCTGCGCCCTCCCCGACAGCCCCCAGGCCAAAGCCCGGCTTGGCACAGGCCCCAGACCTGGCCACAAGCCCGGCCCTGCCACAGAGTCCATCCCACCCGTGGCACGCATCCAGCCCCCTTGCCCGGCATCCCTCCAGCTTCCTGCACGGGGCAGCTGCCCCTGGAAGGGCCCAGGCACCTGCGGGGGCCAAGGGGGCGGGCAGGGAGCCGAAGGCAGCTGGGGACCCTGTGGGGACAACCCCCACTCCAACACAATCCATCCTCCAGCAGCCCCCACAGCCAGATCCTCCATCTCCCACTGCCCCTTCCCTCCCAGAGCGTTCCTTGCCGGACACCCCGGGGCTGACCCCAGCCCCAAACCCGCTGTGTCAGAGCACAATTGTCCCTGTTCCCACTCCAGCCCCTTGGCTGAACGGGGGGCTGGACTGACCCCTCCTCCTGGAGCGCCAGGACCCTGGGATCAGGGAAAACGGGGAGGTGGGAGGACAGCGGGGTCACAGGCAATGGGAACAGCCCGGTGACTGGGATCTCCAGTCTCTGGAGGCTCTGGGGAGCGCTGGGGAATGGTGGCACTGGGACACCAGGGCTGGGCTTGGGGCAGTGCTGGGGTGGTCGCAGTGCCCGGCTCCAGCCCGTTCCCTGCACTGCAGCCCCAAACTGCTCCAGGCCCCCAGGGGAAGATCCCCTGCCCGGCCCCCCTGTCCCACCTGGGGCCACCGTGTCCTGCTGGATCCCCCCATCCCGCTCTGCTGAGCTGTCCCAGACAGGGGGTCCCAGGGGCTCTGTCCCCAGCAGGGCTGTGGCTCCAGACTGGGCTGGCACTGGGACACAGCTCCCGCAGTGCCCCTGTCCCCAGGGATGGCCCTGCCCTGCCCTCAGCCCGGCGCTGGCCCTGAGCAGGGGCTGACCTTCCCACCCGAGGCTCCTGCACTCCAGTCCTGGCTCAGAGGCCCCTGTCAGGGTGACCCCCGAGGACACAGAGCAGGGACAGTCCCTGCCCAGGGCTCCCGGGAGCTGCCAGGGCCTCCATGCTCCACTGACACCCCGTGACATTTCCAGGAGATGTTCCCTCCTCACGGGACACTGACCACACAGAAGGGACCTGTTGTGGCACAGGTGGGAAAACATTTCAGCCACCTGCCCTGACTGTTTGCGTTGGATTTTCCCAAGGAGCCAGCAGTGACCTGGAAGATTTTCCTTTTGCCTGTTTGTGCTTTGTGCCTCCTTTGTTGGGGAATTGAGGAGTGTTGACCCTGGAGGGGCCCAAGGCAGGTGAAGCTGCTCAGCAAAGGCATTTGCAGCCCCTGGACACCAAAGGGGCCATTCCAGATGATCCCAGCCATGCGTTCATGGAACATTTCATGGAAAAGAGATGCAACTGTGGGTACAAGAATGCTGCATCACCTGGGGCTGGAGCTGCAGGTATCTGGAGGACCCCCTGGGCTGGGAGAGGAGAGGCCAAGCCAAGGGCTTTCATGCTCATCCCCACATTTTCATTCTGCAGCTGAGCTGCTCCTGCGCATCCGACCATCCCCAGCTTTGAGCCCATCCCTGGAGCACTGGGGGCTCACCTGAGCACCTGCTGGGGTGTCTTGCCCTAGCCCAGGTTGCTCCAGCCTGGGCTCCATCCAGCCTGGCCTTGAACACTTCCAGGACTGCGGCAGCTCACTGTATCCGACCAACCTGTGCCAGGGTCTCACCACCCCCATCGTCCAAAAGCTCTTCCTTATGTCAAACCTAAATCCAAGCTGTTTCCATTCATGGCCACCCCCCCTTGTCCTGTCACTACAGGCTGGGTTCCAACTCTCTCTCCATCTTCCTCAGGAGCCCCTGTTCCATATTTCTCATGGTTTAACTGCAGTGGGCAGCGGAGGCCACACAGTCCTTCACTCCTGGCCCCTCTGATGGGATTATGGAGGGACTTGGGAGGGTAAAAGTGAGAAAACTCGTGGGTTCAGGTAAAGGCAGTTCAATAGGGCAAGTGAAAGCTGCTCACACAAACAAAGCAAACTTAGGAATTCATTCCCTGCCTCCTGTGGGCAGGGATTCCCATGGGAGCAGGGATTCCCATGAGAGCAGGGATTCCCAGGAGAGCAGGGATTCCCAGGAGAGCAGGGATTCCCACAAGAGCAGGGATTCCCACGAGAGCAGAGATTCCCACTCGAGCAGGGATTCCCAGGAGAGCAGGGATTCACACTCGAGCAGGGATTCACACTCGAGCAGGGATTCCCACGAGAGCAGAGATTCCCAGGAGAGCAGGGATTCCCAGGAGAGCAGGGATTCCCACTCGAGCAGGGATTCCCACACGAGCAGGGCTCCACCACACATAATATCTGCTTGGGGAGACAGATGCTGGGACTCTGAAGCTGCCTCCCTTTCCAGTTCTTCCCCCACTTTTATTGCTGAGCACGTCATCCTGTGATCTGCACTATTCCCTGGGTCAGCTGGGATCAGCTGTCCCAGCCGTGTGCCCTCCCACATTCCCAGGCACCCCTGGCCTGAGCACTGCTGGGTGGGAGGAGCAGACCAGGCCTCAGGGCTGTGCTTGTGCTGATCAGCAGCACCTGAACATCTCTGTGTTCCCAACTCTGTTCCCATTGCACGCCCAAAGCAGCCCCTCCGAGCAGCTGTGAAGGAATCTGTCCCTGTCCCGTTCTCCAGTCCTTCTTCCCAATCACCATCCACTTCCAAACCCCTCCAGCAGCCCATGGGACAGGAAAGGAGTGCTCTGGTTTTGTGTTCTGCCCACGAGGGTGTGTGGAGAAGCATTTTCACGAGACCCAAGCTGGGGATCACAGGCTGGTGGTGAAAACTTGATTTGGGTTCTGAGGCCAATGGGAGGTTTGCCTGAGCCACAGTGAATCCCAGGGTCCCTGGTTTTGTTTCCAGGATGATCCTGTCCCGGCTCAGAGGCCCCTGTCAGGGTGACCCCCGAGGACACAGAGCAGGGACAGTCCCTGCCCAGGGCTCCCGGGAGCTGCCAGGGCCTCCATGCTCCACTGACACCCCGTGACATTTCCAGGAGATGTTCCCTCCTCACGGGACACTGACCACACAGAAGGGACCCGTTGTGGCACAGGTGGGAAAACACTTCAGCCACCTGCCCTGACTGTTTGCGTTGGATTTTCCCAAGGAGCCAGCAGTGACCTGGAAGATTTTCCTTTTGCCTGTTTGTGCTTTGTGCCTTCTTTGTTGAGGAATTGAGGAGTGTTGACCCTGGAGGGGCCCAAGGCAGGTGAAGCTGCTTAGCAAAGGCATTTGCAGCTCCTGGACACCAAAGGGGCCATTCCAGATGACCCCAGCCATGGGCTCATGGGCTTCTTTTTCCAGATCAGCTCTTCATTGGAACAGGGCTCAGGACTGATTGCGTCTACCAGTACCAAATTCATGGAAAACACCAAGCTGGGTGGGACTGTGGATCTGCTGCAGGGCACGAAGGCTCTGCAGAAGGATCTGGGCCGGCTGGATGGATGGGCTGAGGCCAAAGGTGTGAAGGTCAAAACGGCCAGGTGCTGGGTCTCACACGGGGGTCACAACAACCCTATGGAATGCTCCAGACTGGGGCAGACGGGCTGGAAAACTAGAAAAGGCCCTGGGGGTGCTGGTGACAGTGGCTGAACATGAGCACAGGTGTGCCCAGGTGGGCAAGAGGCCAAGGGCACCTGCGCTGTCCCAGCCATAGGGTGGCAGCAGGACCAGGGCAGTGAGAGTCCCTGTGCTGGTGCTGGTGAGGCCCCTTGATGGCTGTGTGCCGTTCTGGGTCCTCATGGCCAGAGAGGCCTTGAGGGGCTGGAGCATGTCCAGGGAAGGGGCTGGAGCCCCAGGAGGGGCTGATGGAGCTGGAGGGACTCAGCCTGGAGCAAAGGAGGCTCAAGGGGAGCCTTGTGGCTCTGCACAACTCCCTGACCAGAGGGGGCAGCCAGGGGGGGTCAGGCTCTGCTCCCAGGGAACAGGGACAGGAGGAGAGGGAACGGCCTCAGGCTGGGCCAGGGGAGTTTTAGGTTGGACATCAGGATGGATTTCTTCCTGAAAAGGGTGGTCAGGCCTTTGCAGGGGCTGCCCAGGGAGGTTTGGAGTCCCCATCCCTGGAGGTGTCCAAGGAAGGCCTGGACATGGCACTCAGGGCTCTGGGCTGGTTACAAGGCGAGGATCGGGCACAGGTTTGACTTGATGGTCTTGGAGGGCTTTTCCAAGCACAGTGGTCCTGGGATTCTGGGATTGTCCTGGAAAAATGCTTTTTGGCTTTTTTTCCCCCTTCCAAGTCCAGTACTGAAGCTTCCAGTCCCCAGGGAGGTTCCCCATCCCACTTCCTCATGTCCAACCCCCTGTCCCACAGACAGAACCACGGGATGACACATGGGCTGTGCCACCAGTGCCCCTCCCTTGAACAGAAACTCTTCATAGCTGAGACAGCAGTCAATAGGAACAGGGAAAAAATCCTTCCTTAAAAGCTGGGATGACTGTAGGGACAGTTTCTCCACAGCTGAGACACATTCCCGAGGGAGGCAGTGACATTCCCAGTTCCTGGAGCTGGGTGGCCTGTCCTGCTCATTATCCCCACGCTCTTGGTGGACAACATCAGTGCACTTTGCACAAACTCTCTCTGCATGGACAGCTTCTGCTGGATTCCATCCAGGTATTGGGGTGCCCGGTTGTTCTCCAGGTTGCTGTAAATTGCCTCCCCCACAGGTGATTCCCTCGGATCCTGGGTACATCCCTCACCAGGAGCTTGCAAGATCTTCCTCAAAGAAATTCCTTTCCTTCCCAGTGAGCAGGAGCTGCTTCCAGAGGCTGAGGACTGCTGCCCCATTCCCAATCCCACTGTCAATGCCCATATCCCCAGCAAGGAATCCCCAGCTGGGCTCCGTACCCTCAAACTCCTTACTCTTGGCCCCGGTATCCAGCATTGGAGTAACCAGCTGAGGTTTGCTCTCCTAGAGAGTGGCTGAAATCCTTTTGCATCTCTCCCAAGTCAGCCTCTGTTTCCACAGATCCTTCCTGGCTCCAGGGCAGCCAGTGCAGCCGAGGGCCATGGTCTGGTGTTTGTGTGTCTGGAGATGCAAAGCTGCCCTGTTCCCCTCCCTGGATGTGGAGCAGGGGCAGGATGGGCCCAGCCATGTCGGGTAGAGCTGGGGCTGGAGCTCCCTTGGTTCGAACCTCATGACACTCCCTCCCTCCTGAACTCGCTTGGGTTGAAGTCCCAGACTGTTGGTGATGACAACCTTCAGAGGGACCTGCCTGTGTTTCCCCACCTTGCCGGCCACGACTACACTGCTTTGGGGTGGGGCAAATCCCTGGGGGATCTTCCTAAACAGTTGGTGAACCTTAGGAAAAGCTGGGAAACTCTTCTTGAGAAGCAACAGCAGGAGGATTGTAGTTTCACAAGGACGTTCAAGACACTGAAGGACTGTTGGAATCAGGGAGAGCACACCTGTGATGGAGGCACAGGTGGGGCAAGGTGCCATTCTGTGTGTTCTCTCCTGAAAACATCTTGGAGGACAAAAGGCAAAAAGTGAAATTGGGAATTGTCTCCATCCCCAAAGCAGAGGGGTGGCCCAGCACAGAGCTCCAACTCCTGAGGAAGATCAAGGACAGGATTTTATAGCACTTCCCAGAAGCCCCCACTGAGCACAGCCACTGCAGCCCAAACCCACCTGTCACAATTCCAGCAGGAACAGGAGCATGGCACAACCGGAGAAACTGATGGGGAGACCGGGCAAGGCACTGCTATGGCCAGCAACTGTTCACCAGCCAGATATCCCAGCCAAACCAGTGCAACAGGACTGAGACCCCCTGCTCCTGTCCTGTCTCCTCCCCTCTCCCCCACACCGCAGCTACTGAGGGACCCTGGGACCTGGAGGGCTCTGGGAAATTTGGAAGGGAGATGTAAAATGTGGGGAGAACAGGGTCCTCTTTTCGCCCCTGTGACCCATCTCCCTGTGATCACAGCCTGAGGAGAACGGCCAGGCCAGAAATTGATTTGGAACCTGAGTGTGGAAAAAATCCCACCAAAAGGATGACAGGAAAACCAGAAAGTTCCCAAGGTCATCGCAGTCCAGCTCAGGGAGAGGAAGGGGCACAGTCCAGGATGGATCAGCTGCACCTCAGACCCCCCATGTCACTTCTCTAACCCATCTCTCTGTCAGACACCAAACCGGGAACATATCCATGTTCCAACAGGCTGCTGATCTGGAAACAGGAGCACGGCGGTGCAGAGCCCATGAACCCACAGCTGGGATCAGCCAGAACAGCACCTTTGGTGTCCAGGGGCTGCAAATGTACCTGGGCCCCTCCAGGGTCAACACTCCTCAACTCCCCAACAAAGGAGGCACAAAGCACAAACAGGCAAAAGGAAAATCTTCCAGGTCACTGCTGGCTCCTTGGGAAAATCCAACGCAAACAGTCAGGGCAGGTGGCTGAAGTGTTTTCCCACCTGTGCCACAACAGGTCCCTTCTGTGTGGTCAGTGTCCCGTGAGGAAGGAACATCTCCTGGAAATGTCACGGGGTGTCAGTGGAGCATGGAGGCCCTGGCAGCTCCTGGGAGCCCTGGGCAGGGACTGTCCCTGCTCTGTGTCCTCGGGGGTCACCCTGACAGGGGCCTCTGAGCCGGGACAGGATCATCCTGGAAACAAAACCAGGGACCCTGGGATTCACTGTGGCTCAGGCAAACCTCCCATTGGCCTCAGAACCCAAATCAAGTTTTCACCACCAGCCTGTGATCCCCAGCTTGGGTCTCGTGAAAATGCTTCTCCACACACCCTCGTGGGCAGAACACAAAACCAGAGCACTCCTTTCCTGTCCCATGGGCTGCTGGAGGGGTTTGGAAGTGGATGGTGATTGGGAAGAAGGACTGGAGAACGGGACAGGGACAGATTCCTTCACAGCTGCTCGGAGGGGCTGCTTTGGGCGTGCAATGGGAACAGAGTTGGGAACACAGAGATGTTCAGGTGCTGCTGATCAGCACAAGCACAGCCCTGAGGCCTGGTCTGCTCCTCCCACCCAGCAGTGCTCAGGCCAGGGGTGCCTGGGAATGTGGGAGGGCACACGGCTGGGACAGCTGATCCCAGCTGACCCAGGGAATAGTGCAGATCACAGGATGACGTGCTCAGCAATAAAAGTGGGGGAAGAACTGGAAAGGGAGGCAGCTTCAGAGTCCCAGCATCTGTCTCCCCAAGCAGATATTATGTGTGGTGGAGCCCTGCTCGAGTGGGAATCCCTGCTCTCCTGGGAATCCCTGCTCTCCTGGGAATCCCTGCTCTCCTGGGAATCTCTGCTCTCGTGGGAATCCCTGCTCGAGTGGGAATCCCTGCTCGAGTGGGAATCCCTGCTCGAGTGTGAATCCCTGCTCTCCTGGGAATCCCTGCTCGAGTGGGAATCTCTGCTCTCGAGGGAATCCCTGCTCGAGTGTGAATCCCTGCTCTCGAGGGAATCCCTGCTCTCGTGGGAATCCCTGCTCGAGTGTGAATCCCTGCTCTCATGGGAATCCCTGCTCCCATGGGAATCCCTGCCCACAGGAGGCAGGGAATAAATTCCTAAGTTTGCTTTGTTTGTGTGAGCAGCTTTCACTTGCCCTATTGAACTGCCTTTACCTGAACCCACGAGTTTTCTCACTTTTACCCTCCCAAGTCCCTCCATAATCCCATCAGAGGGGCCAGGAGTGAAGGACTGTGTGGCCTCCGCTGCCCACTGCAGTTAAACCATGAGAAATATGGAACAGGGGCTCCTGAGGAAGATGGAGAGAGAGTTGGAACCCAGCCTGTAGTGACAGGACAAGGCGGGGTGGCCTTGAACGGAAACAGCTTGGATTTAGGTTTGACATAAGGAAGAGCTTTTGGACGATGGGGGTGGTGAGACCCTGGCACAGGTTGGTCGGATACAGTGAGCTGCCGCAGTCCTGGAAGTGTTCAAGGCCAGGCTGGATGGAGCCCAGGCTGGAGCAACCTGGGCTAGGGCAAGACACCCCAGCAGGTGCTCAGGCGAGCCCCCAGTGCTCCAGGGATGGGCTCAAAGCTGGGGATGGTCGGATGCGCAGGAGCAGCTCAGCTGCAGAATGAAAATGTGGGGATGAGCATGAAAGCCCTTGGCTTGGCCTCTCCTCTCCCAGCCCAGGGGGTCCTCCAGACACCTGCAGCTCCAGCCCCAGGTGATGCAGCATTCTTGTACCCACAGTTGCATCTCTTTTCCATGAAATGTTCCATGAACGCATGGCTGGGATCATCTGGAATGGCCCCTTTGGTGTCCAGGGGCTGCAAATGCCTTTGCTGAGCAGCTTCACCTGCCTTGGGCCCCTCCAGGGTCAACACTCCTCAATTCCCCAACAAAGGAGGCACAAAGCACAAACAGGCAAAAGGAAAATCTTCCAGGTCACTGCTGGCTCCTTGGGAAAATCCAACGCAAACAGTCAGGGCAGGTGGCTGAAATGTTTTCCCACCTGTGCCACAACAGGTCCCTTCTGTGTGGTCAGTGTCCCGTGAGGAGGGAACATCTCCTGGAAATGTCACAGGGTGTCAGTGGAGCATGGAGGCCCTGGCAGCTCCCGGGAGCCCTGGGCAGGGACTGTCCCTGCTCTGTGTCCTCGGGGGTCACCCTGACAGGGGCCTCTGAGCCAGGACTGGAGTGCAGGAGCCTCGGGTGGGAAGGTCAGCCCCTGCTCAGGGCCAGCGCTGGGCCGAGGGCAGGGCAGGGCCATCCCTGGGGACAGGGGCACTGCGGGAGCTGTGTCCCGGTGCCAGCCCAGTCTGGAGCCACAGCCCTGCTGGGGACAGAGCCCCTGGGACCCCCTGTCTGGGACAGCTCATCAGAGCGGGATGGGGGGATCCAGCAGGACACGGTGGCCACAGGTGGGACAGGGGGGCCGGGCAGGGGATCTTCCCCTGGGGGCCTGGAGCAGTTTGGGGCTGCAGTGCAGGGAACGGGCTGGAGCCGGGCACCGCGACCACCCCAGCACTGCCCCTAGCCCAGCCCTGGTGTCCCAGTGCCACCATTCCCCAGCGCTCCCCAGAGCCTCCAGAGACTGGAGATCCCAGTCACCGGGCTGTTCCCATTGCCTGTGACCCCGCTGTCCTCCCACCTCCCCGTTTTCCCTGATCCCGGGGTCCTGGGGCTCCAGGAAGAGGGGTCAGTCCAGCCCCCCGTTCAGCCAAGGGGCTGGAGTGGGAACAGGGACAATTGTGCTCTAACACAGCGGGTTTGGGGCTGGGGTCAGCCCCGGGGTGTCCGGCAAGGAACGCTCTGGGAGGGAAGGGGCAGTGGGAGATGGAGGATCTGGCTGTGGGGGCTGCTGGAGGATGGATTGTGTTGGAGTGGGGGTTGTCCCCACAGGGTCCCCAGCTGCCTTTGGCTCCCTGCCCGCCCCCTTGGCCCCCGCAGGTGCCTGGGCCCTTCCAGGGGCAGCTGCCCCGTGCAGGAAGCTGGAGGGATGCCGGGCAAGGGGGCTGGATGCGTGCCACGGGTGGGATGGACTCTGTGGCAGGGCCGGGCTTGTGGCCAGGTCTGGGGCCTGTGCCAAGCCGGGCTTTGGCCTGGGGGCTGTCGGGGAGGGCGCAGGGAGGAGTCCCGGCAGGGATAAAGATGCTCCTGGCCCGGTGCAGCCTCAGGCAGCGCTCCCCGCTCCAAGAGGAAGATGAAGGTGGCTGTGCTCGGCGTGGCCCTGCTCTTCTCCATCCTGCTGTGCCTCCCAGCACAGACCGAGGTGAGGCTCCAAGGCCACGGCGTGGGCTCAGGGCTGGGGGCTCTTCCCAATCCAGGGGCTCCGCCGGGCTCCCCGGCCCCGGGCGGTGCCGCTTTCTCCTTCCCACGATTCCCTCTGTCCTTCCCTTCCCGCAATTAAACTCCTGGTGCCAGAGCCCGGCTTCCCCACGGCATGGTCGGACCCGGCTCCTCTACCTGGGGCGGCCCCACCGCTTTCCCGTCCTGCTCCCCCCAAATCCCGCTCCGTGTCCCCCCATCCCATCCTCTCGGTCCCCTCGGGCATCTCCCCAGCATCTCCTCTGTTTCCCGCCCAAGGACAAAGGCCAATCCCAAACTAGGCTGAAGTGGGACCAAGAGGTCCAAACTCATTAAAGCGCAGACTAGGCTGAACTTGGCCAAACTGGGCTGAACCGATCCAGTCCCAAGCCAGGCTGAACTGGCACAAACTGGGAAATGCTTCCCCCCACCCCCCAGGATGGTTCCCAGGGTCTTCTTTCCAGTCTTTCCCCTCAGTCCATTGCCTTTCACCCTGCAGTGGTGTCCCCAAATCCCCTGGCACCCCCTGCTCAGAGCAGGGGACAGCCATGTGCTGGGGGGGCTGGGGACACCTGTGTCCCCCCCAGCCCCACAAGGGCCAATCCTGACCAACCTTTTGCTCTCCTTCCCCAGGCCTTCTTTGATGGCAGCGGTGGAATTGCATGTGCCGGGGTAAGTGCAGGAGCTGGGTGCACCAGTGTGGGAAGTGGGGGGCAGTGTGGTCACCCCCAACCTTTACTAGGACTGGGGACACCTCAGTGACCGGTGACATCTCATGGTCTCTCCACCGGGAGTTGGTGGCATTGGAAATGGCACGGTGGGTACCCTGAGTTCTTCTGCTGGGCCCAGGCCCTCCCCTCTCATGGCCATGACTCTCCAGGGCATCCCAGTGCACCCCAGTGCATGCCAGTACACCACAGAGCTTCCCAAGGCTGCACCTTGCCCAGGGTGCCCACTGCATTCCCACCCATCCCAGTGCACCCCAGTCAACCCCAAAGAGCATCATGCCCAGTCCATTTCCTCTCCTCTTTCCCTCCAGTGCTTTCCCTTTCTCTTTGTCCATGACAGTGGTGTCCCCAACTCCCCCTCCTTGACTCCCACTCCCAAACCCATCAATTTTGGCTCTCTGTTCCCGCTTTCTCCTGCCCCCACCCACCCCCCACTTCAGCCCCCATGTCCCCCCCACTGGAATTCCTGCCTCCCCACCCGCATTCCCCAGCCCTGTCCCTTGGGGCCCCCAGTTCCCCCCAGTTCACTGTCTTTGGGGCCCCCAAGTCCCACTCCGTTCCCCTCGTCCTTGGAGGCCCCGAATTCCCCTTGCTCTCCTTGTCTCCATCCCCACCGTGGTCCCTGCAGGAACAGGGATCAGGTGAGACTGGCTGGAGTGGGACTGGGGGGAGCAGAAGGGATTTTCTCCCTCCGACCGGGGGCTTGGGGACACCTGTGACCCCCCAAGCCCCACAAGGGCCAATCCAGACTAAACCTTTGCTCTGCTTCCGCAGATGGGTGTACTAGAAGGCGCAGGTGGATGCATTGGGGTAAGTCCTGGAACTGCGGCACCCGTGTGGGAACTGGGGGCCAGTTGGGTCCCCCCATGCCTTGCTGGGACTGGGGACACTCCAGTGACCAGTGACATCTCCTCATCTCTCTACAGGTAAAGAAAGGGGCCCAGCGAGTGAAGCGGTCTGAGGTGGGTACCCTGAGTTCTGCTGAGCGCAGAGCCTCCCCTGTCATGGTCACGACCCTCCAGGGCATCCCAGTGCATGCCAGGACACCCCACTGTGCCTCAGTACACCCCGGCATGTGCCAGTATTTCCCAACATGCCCCAGTATCCTCCAGTGCTGCTCTAACCCCGTCTTTCTCCCCAGCCCCCCGTGGCTGAGCAGGTGGAGCTTCTGTGGGAGCGATGCCCGGCTGCCCCTCTGGATGCCCCAGTGAGAAGTGTCGGGGGGTCTCCAGCCCCACAAAAGATCCTTGGGGACCAGGGCGGGTCCCTGAGCCCTCTGGGCTGGGCCGAGCTTGGGGACGGCAGAGGGAAGTGGCCGGGGCTGTCCCTGGTCCATGTCCCCGGGTTAGGTGGACAGAGCTGTCCCCAAGGCTTCCTTGCACTGGGGGGCTCTGGGGACACACAGTGTCCCTGTGGGAGCAGGGAGGGCTCTGGGAGGTTTTGGGGTATTCCAGGGTGAGGGGATGTGGGAGCCACATGGATCTCAGGAGCCAAGACCTGTCCCAGGTATATCCGGGGCTCCAAATCCCTTCTCCTGCCGCAGGTCCCTGCAGAGAGAGGGGTGGGGACAAGGCCCCTCTCATGTCCCAGTGGACACTGAGGGTCATGATTTGGGCTCTGTCTTTCAGGCCTGGAACTGGTGGTGACACTCATGTCCTGTCCCCCTCCAGCGGCATGAGGAGATGATCATCCCTGGATAATCACCCTGATCCCCTGGAAGCCCTGGGAATTTCCCTGGAATAGTCAATAAACCCCATTCAGCAAAGCAACTCTGTGTGTCCGTGTGTGTGTGTTCCTGTGTCCCTGTGTGTGTCCCTGTGTTTGTTCCTGTGTCCCTGTGTGTTCCCATCTCCCTGTGTGTCCCTGTGTGTTCCCATGTCCCTGTGTGTGTTCCTGTGTCCCTGTGTTCCCATCTCCCTGTGTGTTCCTGTGTGTTCCCATGTCCATGCGTGTTCCCATGTCCATGTGTGTTCCTGCGTCCCTGTGTTCCCGTGTCCCTGTGTGTTCCTGCGTCCCTGTGTTCCTGTGTCCCTGTGTGTTCTGTGTCCATGTGTGTGTTCCCGTGTCCATGTGTGTGTTCCTGTGTCCCTGTGTGTTCCCGTGTCCTTGTGTATTCCGTGTCCCTCTCTCAACCTGGGCATCTCCAGTCCCTCCCCCGCCATGAGCACAGCGACTCCGGGGGCTCCCAGGGGCCTCTGCACAGGAGATCCCCTTTCCTCCGCCATGCGCCCTGAGCAGGGCAGGGGGGGACACCCTGGAATTTCCCCCTGGAGCTGGGAGGGACAAGGGGCACCCGGGGCAGCCTCTGGAGCCCCCAGGGTTTGGGGCACAGCGGGAAACAGGTTCTGCCCAGGGCTCTGGGAGCCCCATCCCCAGGGAGCACAGGTTGGGGTCAGGGCAGGAGTGGATCACGGACAGGGGCCTGGAGCCCTGGGTCCTCTGGTCCGTCTGGGAGTGACAGCGCTTCCCTGCCCAAGGGTCAGCCCTCCTGGGCACATGGCATCGGGAATGAGGGGGTTAAGGTCGCTTAAAGGATCCCCGGCTGTTCAGATCCCATTATTGAGAAGCCTCTGCCCAAATTCAGGGGAAAATGAGACCACGTGCCAAAGTCAATAGTACGGAATTTACTGAACAATAAAATGTGAGGGAGAGAAAGGAGGAAGGGTGGGCAGAGAGGGAGAAGGGAGGGAGACAGATCAGTCAGAAGATCAGCACCACCCATGGATCCAGAGGCATCGCTGGTCCTTCTTCCCCCGGAGCTTCTCAGGAGTGGGGGGTCATTCTGGAGTCATTCTGAACTTTTCCCTGTTTATCCATTTCAGCAAACTGGGGAATGAGCGCTCATGGGCTACACAGCTCTCTAATGCCATTGGTTAAACAATTCCCTGGCCTCGGGTGCTAATTAGTCCCAACTCAGGCTGTGTCTTCTCTTCAGCCGGAGGTTTCTGGGGCCAGTGGCCGTGAGCCAGTGGTCGCCATCTGCCCCTCCGAAATTCCCTTGGACCCAGCTGGAGCTGCTTCCAGCACAGGTGCTGGGTTGGCTTTCCTTGCCCACCACCAGGGATCCATTCTGCCACCATCACCTCCATTATCATCACCCAACACCATCAACACTTTCACCATCTTCATCAACAGCATCACCATTTCATCACTTAACACCATGATCATCATCACCACCACCATCTTCATCACCCAACTCCATCGTTATCATCACATGACTACCACCACCACCACCACCACCACCACCACCACCATCACCACCACCACCATCCCTTCCATGATGCCCCTGTGTTCCCTCAATGTGTCCACCAATGGGTGCCCCCATGTACTCCCCCATGCTGACCCACCCCTCTCTCCCACCCTCCATCCCCTGTCCATGTCCCGCTGTGTGTCCCACCCCCATGGTGACCCCCAGATGTCCCTGATGTACCCCCCAGCCTCTTGGGAGAACCAATCCCTGGCCCAGATGTCTCCCGCCACCATGTCCCCTGTGTCCACACCCCATGTCCCCCTGTGTCCTCGTGGTGTCCCTCATCCCCCTGTCCCCCTCAAGGTGACCGACCCCTTAATGTCCCTCCCAACCTGTCCGAGAACCAGACAATGCCCTGGGTAAGCATCTGGCTGATGGGCTCCATCTGTCCTCTGTTCCCACCGTGTCCCCCCATGTCCCTCCCATGATGACCTCCCAATCTCTCCCCCCATGGTGATCCCCCAATGTCCCCACGTCCCCCACAGCCTGTTGTAGAACCAGTCTTTGGCCTGGACACCACTCTGGGTGAACATCTGGCTGATGGGCTCCATCTGCCTCTCCATGTCCCTGCCCTTCGTCATCCTCTCCGCCGACCCCCTGCCTGTCAGAGGGGGACACAGGAGTGACACAGGGCAGGATGGCCACCAGGATGGTGGCCATGGGGCTGGTGGCCATGGGGTTGGTGGTCACCAAGATGGCGGTCATGGGGAGATTGATGGCCTCGGGGGAGCTGGTGGCCATCAATATTATGGTCATAGGGCTTGGTGGCCACCAAGATGGTGGCCATGGAGAGACAGTTGATGGCCTTCGGGGTGGTCATCATGGGGCTGGTGGGCATCAAGATGTGGGTCTGGTGGCCATGGGGAGTTGTTGGCTATAGGGATTGGGGCGGTGGCCATGAAGGGGTTGGTTGCCATCAGAGTTGGTAGCTGTGGAGTTGGCGGCCATAAGGCTGGTGGCCATGGTGACTGGTGGCCATGGAAGGAGTGGGGGTTGGTGGCCATGGGGGTGCTGCACATTGGTCTGGTGGCCATGAGTGGGGAGTCTGTGGCCATGGACATTGGGGTGGTGGCCATGAAAATGGTGACCCTCAGGGTGGTGGCCATTGGGTTTGGTGGCCATGGGGGTGTAAGGGACGGCCCGAAGACCCTTCACCTGCTTCACGATCATCTACAGAAAGCGAGACGCTGAGCCTGGGCCTGGCCGAGGTGGAAAGCTAGCCAAACACAGCTGTGCTGGTCCTGCTGTTATCACAACAAGAACAGCACGGGACATGCCAGAATTGGTACACATGCCTGAGTGCGGTTTGCGGTGAGCTGTGCCGGTCCTGCTGTTACCACAACAAGAACAGCACGGGATATGCTGTCTGTTACCTGTTCTGTACCATTAACTTGAGACAATGGTCCTTGATCCCCCACTTCTTGGCTAGCTGCCCCTCGCTTCAAACACCTGTTGGCCAGTTGCCCCTCACTTCCAAAAAGACTATTAAAGGACTCTCTGAGAAGACCCCAGTTGAGATCTCCCCACGGAAGACGACGGATCAAGAGGACTCCGTCTGGCCGTTGGTAGCTATAACCCCCCTTTCTCTCTCTCTATCCTTTGTTTCCTTACATCTCTCTCCCTCTCTATCGCAATTACACCGCGTTGGTACGCAATAAAATACACTGTGCTGATTGAAATTTACACTTCTCCCCGTTGGTGTTTCTTTTGCACTCTGAGATTCTGGTAACGAACCATCACGACCCCCGCTCGTCTCGAGCGGATCGTGAGAGGGGGTTGGGTTGCTGGCCAAGGGGTTTCACCATTTGTCCCCCAATGCCCCCCCAGATGATGTTCGAGCTGACACCGCTGTCACTGATGCCACATTGTCTGATGGTGCTCAAGATCTCATTCCCCATCGTCCTCCTGGGCGAGACCCTCAAGTTCATCTCCAGGAACTACCTGGAGGGGGAGGAGGGGGCAGGACGTGTCCCCATGTCCCCACAGCCCCGTGTCCCACCATCCCAAATCCCCTCATTCCCATGGCCCCGTGTCCCACCTGAACCCTGCCCTCTGCTCATGGGTCACCTCCGTGGTCACCTTCAGGGTCCATGGTCACCTCCATCTCCTCCCTGTGCCCTCCCTCTCTCTTCCTGTGTCCCTTTGACCACCTCCAGCTGGTCTTGACCATCTCCATGTCCCCACCACCATCTCCCTGTCCCCTCCTCATGTCCCACCACCATGTCCTGTTCACCTTGAACATCTCCATATCCCTCCATTCACGTCCTCCCCATGTCCCCACCACCCTCTGCACATGACACTGCCCATCTCCATTTACATCTTCCTGTCTCCTCCACCTCCTCCCTGTCCCCTCCACATGTGCCACCACCATGTCCTGGTCACCTCCATGATCTCCAGGTGTCCTTGACCCTGTGTCCGCCTTGCCTGCTCCCCCCACCATCTCCTGGTCGCCTCAGACATCTGATCCCTCTTCCCACCACCGCCTCCATGTCCTCACCACCGTCTCCATGTCCCCACCACCATCTCCAGGTGACATTGACCATCTCTGTGTCACCTCCACAATCTGCTGTCACCTTGACCATCTCCTGCTGGTTACCACCCCCATCCCCATGACCCCACCACCATCTCCATGTCCTCTCCATGTCCCCAGCCCCATGTCTGGGTCCCATCTTGTCCCTGTCCCCACTGTCATCTCCACATCCCCTCTGCTGTCCCCTCCACCACAGCCTGGTCACCTCCATCTCCTCCCTGTCCCCCCCCACCCCGTGTCCCTTTGGTCCCCTCTCCCCCCCATCTCCATCTTCTCTCCTCAGCCCAACCTTGTCCCGCCCCTCGGCCCCGGCCCCGCCCACAGGAACGGCCCTGGCGCTGTCACCACCTGTCACCACGCCCAGCCCCGCCTTGTTTCCCTGGCACATCCCAAGGTCCTCTCTCACCGGTACTGCGGGAACACCCCTGCCACTGTCACCTCCTGTCACCCCCCATGTGTCAGTCACCCCCCGACGCCACCATAACCCCCCATGTGACATCGATGGGGTGGGGGAGGGGCTGAATGGGGGGAGCAGGTTGTCACCTGGTGTCACCTGATGTGACCCCCCAAGTGCCCCCCGGTCATGGGGCGCCCCTCCAAGTGTCCCCCAACGCCCCCCCGCGTCCCCCGGCCTTGCTCAGTTACTGCCAATAAAGAGAATTTCTCCTCCCCCACCCCAAACCGCCTGGGGCTTTTTTGGGGGGTGGGGGCTCCCGGGGCAGCCAATCACAGCCCGGGGGGGGGGCGTTGGTGCGAGGCGGGCCACGCCCCCCAGGTAAGAACCCCCCCCGACCCCCAAGTCGGGCCTCAGTCGCCTCCAACTCTCGACAGGTCAGGGGGGCGCCCCTCCCCCACTTGGGGGTCTCGGGAAGGGGACGGGGGAGGGGCGGGTGATGTGGCCAGTCCGGACCGGACTTTGGACCCCCCTGAGCTGGGGGGAAGGGGCACGAGGGGACAGGGGCACCCACATTCGGGGGAGGGGACCCACATTTGATCTCCTTCCTGGCCTCCCAAATCCACCCCAGGACCCCAGCAACCCCCAAAATCCCCCCTGCACCCAAAAATCTTCTCCAAAATCCCCTTAGGACCCCAGTATCCCCTCCAGGACCTTCCTGGGACCCCCAAGCTGCCCCCAGGACTCGCCCAAAATCCCCTTCCCAGGATCCAATAACCTCCCAAACGGCCCCAAGAACCCCTCCCCAAGACCCCAATATCTCCTCCAGGACCTTCCTGGGACTCTCAAAACCCCTGAAGATCCCCCCCAAAATTCTACTAAGGAGCCACGAGGACCCCTCCCAAAATTCTCCCAAGGACCCCAATATCCCCCGCAGCCCCTCAAGACCACCCCACATTTCCCCTTCAGCACCTCAATAACCCCCAAATCCCCTCCATACCCAAGTATCTCCCTGAAAATCCTCCCCGGACCCCAATCTCCCCTCAAGGACCCTCCTGGGACCCTCAAACCCCCCAGCATCCCCTCAAAATCCCCCCAAGGACCCCCGCGTCCCCCAGCCCCCCCAAAGACCAACCCAAATTTCCCCCTCCACACCCCAGTAAGTCCCCAGATCCCCTCCAGACCCAAATATCTCCCTGAAAATCCCCCCGTGGACCCCAGTATCCTCTCAGTGACCCTCCCACCCGGTTTCTAGTATTGATTCCAATTTTTGAACCAGTACATGAGCAACTTTCCATATGTCTGTAGCAATCTCGAGTATAGTTTGACCGTTATCAGTTATTTGCAGGCAACAGTCGGAGGAATTAAATTTTCCACATACTCCTCCTTCCTCTGCTGACAAATAGTCAAGGGCTAGACGGTTTTGGTAAGTCATTGCACTGGTTTGGGATAACTGCTCAGTGACTAGTTCTAAAGCTGAGGCCGTTTTGTTGCTAATAATTTCAACCACCGCTTGAAGTCTTATTATCCTATTTAGCATATAAATGGGCGTTCTATACCCCCATGAACCATCTTGAGCCCAGGTGGCCGGGCCATAATACTGTATTATTCTTTCGGCAGGCCGTTCTTCGTTTTTCCACTTTTGGGTGCCTCCTATATTATCACTCCATTTCCGAGTACCTTCTATTCAACTTCGCATTTGTCTTTGTAGATTCTCATAAACTGGAATGCCTAAATTTTTCCCTACTGCTTTTGGCAATAGGAAAAATCCTGGCTGAATAGTTCCAATTGTACAAACTCCTCTCCAATCTTTGGGAAGTTTAGTATAGGCTTTTCTCCCACAAATCCAAAAGAGTCCATCAGGAGCATCCCATGGCATGTTAACACTGCTACTACGGCTCCAGTAATTATGCAACTCTGCCGTGCCTGCAAAAGGACTGATAAAGTCATTTTTGCTACCGTTACACCAAAATAAGGTTGTGTTTTCCTGGATACTACATTTTTCATTTGGCTGGTTACTCAGTTTCTAGTAGCCATTAGGGGTTTCGGGTGACCACCAACGGTGTGTTACATTTGTGAACACGGTTCTTTTACATGGGATTTTTCCTACTCACGTTCTATAGATTGCTTGGCCTTCTCTCCCAATGCATTCCTCACCCATTACTCCTGAATTCAGCATCCATCCCTCAGGACGCTGCTCTCTGGATATTTTGGTTTTATTCCATAGAAGAATTTCAGGGACAGTTAGGCTAATTCCTTTCCATGGCCACAGTTCTGTTGTCAATGCACCCCCACATATCCAACAGTCAGTGACATTTAGTGCTTGTGCTATTCGTTCCATTAAATCTATGAACAGATTTTCGCCTATTGGTGGGAGAGGTATGTGGGGGGTAACCATGCGAGGAACGGGCTACAGCACACCAATATGATGCTCATGTAAGCCAAATTTATTAGTGTTCAATACATCTCTTTTATAGTATACATGTGTTATCTCTTGTTACAGGCTACGTGCTTCTCTACATACTTTATCAAATATTTCTTCTGTGTATCAGCATAATTCAGCAGCTTCATATCGGCATAATTCAGTGATTTCTAAACTGTATCTGGCCTTCTCATCCTGTTCTTAACTTCCTTCTATCAGACTGGCTTGTTCTTAGCTTCCTCTTCTTTAAGCTTGCTACAATAATAATCTTGCTACATCTACTCAGTAGGCCTTGTCCAGTTACAATAAGCCTTGTTCTAATATAATAAGCCTTGTTCTATTACAATAAGCCTTGTTTCAGCAAGCTTCCTACATCTCCTTCATTTTTCAGGCCTGTCTCTGTCACTTTCTCAGGCCTGTCAGTTTCTCAGGCCTGCAAGCTATAGCTTCACAGCAAACTTGCTATAGCTTTACAGTCTATCCAGCATGAAGATCCCTACAGAGGTAGCATCTCTTTTAGCTGCTCTTTAACCTTCTTATAGAGGGAGTCTGAGAGAGCTGGGGGCGGCTGAGTCTGTTTCGGGATGCTTTTGAGAGCCTGCACTCGCTGTTTTATCGGTTCCTTTTTAAATCTGTCCTGTGCACCCCCACCGTCTGAAATGCCCCACATTCCTGCTTTAGCAAAACAAACATATTGTCCCTTTGGACACGGTTGTCCAAGCTGGTGTCCCCCCGAGGATTTTAACTTGGCTACCCATAGTGAGTGTTCTCCATAATTACAAGTTTCTAGGGAAGCTTCATAGTAACATACATCATTTACTGTCGTGTGCCAGGTCAGATAAGAAGCACGACTGCCCCATCATATAAGGGAGCTGCACTTGGTGCAGGGATTTGCTGGATTTGCGCTGCTTGGGGTTACCCATGCGAGAATACATGCAAAAATTAGGATCGTCACGGCTGTAATCAGAGGTCTGGTATGGCGTACACCTCCTTGTCCCATGCCCTCCGAGGTTGCAGCTCGTGGCCGGACTACATCTAAGGTGGGTGTAGGGGCTAATCCAGGCTTGCCCTCCTTACGCCACTTGTCCCGCTTCCATGCAAACCGCACTCCACATGAATGCAATGATTTCTCCCACCTTTCCTCAGGAATTTCCCAAATTTCAGGTAGGAGCAACTCCCACCCACACAAAACTTGCTCCACCACAGCATTCTCTTGGTCCCTTTGTTCTTTATAATCTCGGCAGTTCAGACAGTGGGGATGCCTTTTTATTGAAGAAGAATACCACTTACTCGAGCATTTAACACACTTGCACAATACCCATGCTTGATGATTAAAATGGGGATGTTTTAGGCAAGAAAGCCGAAGCCGCATGCCTTGGGCCCTTCGGTTGTTAATGCTTTCCTCTCGTCCCTTTTATCCTCATGCTAATAGCACTAAGTGTCTTGCCGACAGTCAGGTCAATGTTCTTTTATCCGGGATATTGTAGCTTCCCACTCCTCCTTAGGTATTTCCCACCATGCAGGGATTTTTAGTTCCCTCCCACAAGTTAGGGTTACAATCTCTGGTACAGACACTCACGGAATGCATTCGGGCGGTTGGAACCTCTGCGGCACTGTGGGCACTGAGATTGTCGCTTATGGGCAATACAATACCAATTTTGCTTACAGATTATACACTTATACTGGACCCAGCTACAGTGTCTACTATTAGGATGAATTAAGCAAGGTATGTGGACGGGCACTGGTGGGGGCTGTAATAATGCTTTGAGATCGGGGTATAATGTAATTTTTTCCTTATACAGATCACAAGCCAGTGCAAACACGTTAGGACCCTCTGTTTGATATAGTCCTGATCCTCTGGTTTGCGGTGGAACTGTTTTTCCCCAAGGGGGATAGCGCAGAGGCCTTAAAACTTGCCCTGATGGTATCTGGAACCACTGATACAGGCTTGGTTTTACTTCCTCATTATTTACAACACTTAAATTCCTTCGTGGATTGTCTGGGCTCTCCCAGTTCATTACTCCCCCGTCCGCGCTTAAGGGTTAATTTTGTATCACCCGGTGTAGATATTAGGGTCCACTCCTTAGGTTCTTCCACGGGTCCTTTGATTCTGCTGGCATGGATCCACCCTCGCTCCTTGGTTCGAATCGCCGCTTCGGTCGTCAGCAACACCTGGAACGGACCTTTCCATTGTGGAGCCAGGGTCTGCTCTTTCCATGTTTTAACCATTACCCATTCCCCTGGGTGAATATTAATGGATTTTAACGTCTAAAGGGGCTGTCTGAGGAATCATTCCTCTGGCCCGCAAGTTTTCTAACGTTTGGGCAATTGCGGTGATATATTTTTTAACACTCGCCTCCCCTTCCTCATAAGTAGCAGTTTTGTGTTGGGTAGTCAAAAAGGGGAGCCCAAACATCATTTCATAGGGGGACACTCCCAAGTCTGATCTGGGTTGTATCCTGACCCTTAGTAGTGCCAAAGGTAAACACCTTATCCAGGACATCTGAGTTTCAATCATTAGTTTGGTTAAGGTGTTTTTTAGAGTTTGGTTCATTCGTTCTACCCGGCCCAAACTTTGAGGGTGCCATGGGGTATGCAAATCCCACTCTATTCCCAGGGCCTGTGTTGTTTGCTGTAGAACCTTTGATGTAAAATGTGTTCCTCTATCTGAGTCTATTTTGTTAACCATTCCGTACCTGGGAATAATTTGTTCCAGGAGAGTTTTGCATACCATGTTAGCTGTAGCTCTGACAGTTGGGACAGCCTCTACCCAATGAGTTAAATGGTCTACTATTACTAATAAAAATTTCCATTTCTGTACCTGGGGAAGTTCAGTAAAGTCTACTTGAATGCTTTGAAATGGTCGCAGGGTTAACTCACGCCCTCCCAGTGTGGTTTTTCTCATATTCTTTTTATTTACCCTCTGACATGTTATATAATTTTTAGTAACTTGTTTGGCTAACTCAAAAATCCCAATGCACCCATAATTCCTCAAAAAATGATCACATAGGGCTTGAGTTCCCCAATGAGTCTTTGGATGTATATCCTCCAATATTTTCCTGGCAAGGAGCTTATTAAGTAACTGCCTTATTAAGTAACTGCTTAAGTAACTGTCAGGGAGTTTCCATTTCCCAGACTGATCTTGCTCCCCCCTATCTTACGGAGTTCTTTTTCCTCTGCTTCACTAAATTTTGGGAGTTCTAATTCTTCCTTGCTTGGAGTTAGGATTAACATGACCTTTTCGCTTCCATTTTCTGCCGTGTCTCTAGCCTCCTGATCTGCTAGATTATATTCTCTTATTTCTAGGGTCCTCCCTTTTTGGTGTCCTTTAATATGTACCACAGCTATTTCTTTAGGCAATCTTAATGCTTCTAAGACCTCTAAAATAAGTCCTTCATGAATCAGCCCCTTCCCCCTTGAGTTTAATAATCCTCTTTCTTCTCAAATTTTCCCAAAAGTGTGTACTACTCCATATGCATATTTTGAATCCATAAAGATCGTCCCTACTTTCCCTTCTAATAACCTCAAGGCTTTATTAAGAGCGTACAGTTCACAAGACTGGGCTGACCAGTGACTCGGCAATTTTCCCTTTTCCTTAAGTCCCATAGTTCTACCATCTACCACTGCATACCCAGACATTCGCTGCCCCTGCTGGCACTGGGAAGATCCATCAATGAATAACTTCTCCCCGTCCGGTAATTCACATTCCATTAGGTCTTCCCGTATTTTAGTTTGATAATCTATTAGTTCTAAACAATTATGGGTAACATTCCCTCCTGGTTCCCCATACAAAAACTGAGCAGGATTCACATGGCTACTTGTGGAAATGGTCAGATTTGGAGTTTCTAGGAGCATTGTTTCATACTTTAGCATCCTTGAATCTGTGAGCCATTTCTCAGCTTTCTGGTTTAACACTGATCGTACAGCATGTGGGGTGTATACTGTTAGGGTACCACTAAACGTGAGCTTCCAAGCTTCTTCTACTAACAGTGCTACAGCTGATATAGCTTGTACACAAACTGGCCACCCTCTGGCCACGGGATTTAATAATTTACACAGAAACGCTACAGGTTTCCTGGACCCCCCCATTCCTGTGTGAAAACCCCATGGGCTACCCCTTCATTTGAATCAACAAATAACTGAAAGGGTCTGGCCACATCTGGTAAGCTTAAAACTGGAGCTTCCGTAAGTTTCTCTTTTACTATTTCTAGCCTCTGGTCATCCTCTGGGGTCCAACAGATATTATCTTTGCCGATCAGCTTCTCATACAAAAATTTGACCACTTTGCTATATTCTTCAATCCACAACTTACAATACCCCAATAATCCCAATAGTTTTCTAACCTTCCTTTTGGTTTGTGGCAGGGAAAGAGATAATACACCCTGCACCCTTTCAGGATGCAGCTTTTTACTCCCCCAGCTTAACCAGTGTCCTAAGTATTTTACTTCTTGTTCTAAAAACTGTAGCTTTTTCTTTGAAACTCGTAGCCCCTTTTTCCCAAGGAAATTTAACAAATTAATGGTGGTATTCTGGACTGTTTCCTCATTTGATCCTGATATTAATAAATCATCTACATATTGTAAAATGAGTATCTTTTCACTTCGCTCAAAGGACATCAGGAGAGCCTCTAAGGCCTGTCTGAACAGATTCGGAGATTCTGTGAATCCCTGAGGCAATCTAGTCCACCGTAATTGTTGTTTTCTTCTTGTCTCAGGATCCTCCCATTCAAATGCAAAGAAGTCTCTACTGTTCTCTGCCAGTGGGCAAGCCCAAAATGCATCCTTTAAATCTATCACACTGTACCATGTGTGACAGGGAGGGATATGGTTCAGGAGTGTGTAAGGGTTGGACACAACAGGAAACCGTGTATGTGTTCTTTTGTTAACTTCTCTCAGATCTTGGACTAGCCAGTATGTCCCATCAACCTTTTTTACCGGTAATATTGGGGTATTGTGTGGTGACACGCAGGCTTCTAAAGTTCCTTCTTGCAGCAATTTGTCTATGACCGGTTTTAACCCCATCCTTCCTTCCTTAGATATTGCATATTGCCTTACCTTTATGGGGTGAGATGAATGTTCTATAATTATTTCTATTGGTTTCATGTCTATCTTCCCTCTATCACTTTCGGATGCCCACACTTCTGATTCAATTTTATCCTCATCCTCATTAGTTAAAGTTAAAATCTTTGCTTTCATTTGACCCTCCTCTGGGAGTACACTTATACCCAATAATAATTGCAAATCTCGCCCCAATAAATTCCATCCGGCACCCGGGACTAACAGTAAATTTCCAGTCGCGAATCGGTTAGGGCTTTCCACATGTACATTTTCGATTAAGGGAACCTTAAACCCTTCCGCCTTTGCTCCTATTACACTAATAACCTTTTTACTTACACCACACCCTTCAGGAACTTTTAATACACATGTTCTGTCTGCTCCGGTATCTACTAAAAATTCCATTTCCTCCTCCTGGGTTCCTATTTTTAATTTTATCAAGGGCTCCGTTTGATGTTCCGATCTTAGTATAAAAAGCCCCTGACGTCCCTGTGCTATCTCCCCTTCAAACGCTTTCACATCCCTGGCACGCCTTGGGCAATTCCTTAAATGCCCTGGAGTCCC
This sequence comes from Lycocorax pyrrhopterus obiensis, assembly GCA_014706295.1. Classification (NCBI taxonomy): domain Eukaryota; kingdom Metazoa; phylum Chordata; class Aves; order Passeriformes; family Paradisaeidae; genus Lycocorax; species Lycocorax pyrrhopterus. The sequence continues at coordinate 1,886,884 of JACSVZ010000022.1, forward strand.
ACAATAATGACAGTTAAACGTTCCCGCTCGTCTTGCTGGTTTCTCCGTCGTCGTTTCCCCAGGGGTCCCTGACCACTTTGCTGAGTGGGGGTTTCATCTTTCCCCTGTCAGCTATTGAATGCCCGACCTGCATTCTGTCCTCTCAGAGCTGCTTCTTTTATTCCTCTTAGAATCAGGTTTCGAAAATCAGCCATGTTCTGTCTACCCTGGGGTTGATTCTGGTCCCATTGAGGATTCTGAAGAGGCATTTTCTGATCAGCGGGAACCCCCTGTTGGTTCTTCCTTTCCCATATTCTCATTCCTGCTGCTCTAATCATTTGTCATTCTTCTGGGGTGAATAATATACTCATAATTGACTGCATCTCTTCCCAGGTATATATGTTTGGCCCCAGAAATTGATCAAACTGCTCCGCAAGACCCAAGGGGTCTTCTAATAAAGCTTTCATCTCCTTTTTAAAACTTCTTACTTCTGCCGAGTTTAAGGGAACATTTACAAATCCAATTCCTCCCTGTGGTCCCCCCAGAGGAACTTCCCTCAAAGAAAACAACTTTTCCTCTTCCTTTTCTTCTCTTACTCTCAAACGCATAACTTGGCGGCATGACTGAGGGACTTCTTCCCTAAGCGGGGCTTCCTCTCTCTGTGGTAGGAGTTCCCCTTGTAGCGGAACTTCCGCATTGACAGGGTTATAAGCTGGAAGAAGATATTCTGAAGGTTCCCATTTGCCTCCCTCCGGCTTTGTTTTATCCTCTTCTACCTTCATAATTGTTGTAGGTTTTACCTCTGATCCTTTCCAACATGCAGCATATTCACATTCTTCCAGATTATACGGCCTCTTCCCATTAACATATACATTTAATGCTTGGCACATCCAACCTTTGCAGGAACCATACTTTGGCTAGCACAGATTATCAGACCTAATTTTTCTTCCTGCCCATACCATCATACAGAATTTTATCATTTTAACTTTATCCTTCCCCTTGGTAATGCTAGATTCATCCCAATACTTTATCATAACCCCCAGTGGACTATCGGGTGGTATATCATCCAACACCTTTTTGCCTTTCTTGGGATTTACCTTACTTGCTTTCTGTCCCATATTGCTTAACTTCCTGCCCGTTATTCCACCTCTTACACACCTTCATTATCTGATTTACCTTCCTGAACAGTTCTCTCCCCTTCAGATAAAAAGACGGAACTACAAAGAAGACTATTTTACAAACTGAACTCGAGCCAAACAGAACCGAACCACCAGTGACATTAAACTACCAATAATAAAACCAGCAATATCTGTATTGTCAAGTCAAACGAACGTAACTAAACACCAAAAACCAAACTCTCAATAAATCTGCACAACAAAGCCAAAATCCCTTTACCTTAGGTAATTTTAGTCTTAACCAGATTTCCCAGTGGACTGTCCAGGAAATCACTCCCTTACCAAGGAGTCTCCTTCCTATGGGTTTCAACTCCTAAAAATTCCTACCAAGGCGTCCAACCCCTAAGAATTCCTGTGTGAGGATTTCTACCAAGGCGTTTAACTCCTAAGAATTCCTGTGTGAGGATTTCTACCAAGGTGTTTTGACTCCTAAGGAATTATTTCAGGGGGATCATTCAGCTTGTTTCTCTCGCTTCGCCCGGTCACTGGGCGATCCTCTCGCGAGGGGACGGAAAGCCGTTAAAAGGGCTCCACATTCACTTTGTGAGTCTGGACTGTCCGGCCCACGTCTCATGCACACACCATTCACTCCTCCCTTCACACCCCCTGAACAATACTTACCAGTCCTCCTTTTTTGTCCAGGTCTTCGTACGTACAAGAATTGTGGGCGATTTACCTCAGTTCTCAAGGGAGCTGAGCTCAAAGAAATTGTTTTCTTTGCCTTTGTTCTACAATTTAGGGCGTGCTTCTAATTACTGTCTGCTAGTGCCCGCTGCCCTCCTGGGCTACAGAATACTGTTAGAGGCGTGCCCCTCCCCAGCAAGAAAGCAGGTCCTAGTGGAGTATCACGTCGGGGTCACCATTTGAAGTAAATGAATTAACGAGCTAAAATTTTAACAACAAAGTATTGAACATTTATTAGTAGAACTAAGGCAAATACAGCACTGGGCGCTTAGCAATTCTGCCAGAGGCGCAATCCTATTCACTTTTCCGTGAACTTAAGTATCTTCTCAAACTGTTACATATTCATTAAGCTTAGAAGATAATTTACACTTCACTTAACGCTACTTCTCGACCTCCCGATCTCTGTCCACCCCTTCCACCAGCGCAACGCCTCTCCAGTCCTCTGGATCTTGAAGGATTGAAGGCAGGAATCCCCTTCTGATGTTCCCTCAGTTGTAACTCAGTTTAGTCGATAGTTTCTTTGGGAGGCGTGAGCTTTTAGTGAGATAACAGACTTCCTGGGATGCATGCAGATTATCTTCCTTGTTTCTTTAAGATGTCTTGATCCCCCGTTTATCAACTTAAAGGACATTTATTACTATGTATTCACAACTACGTTTCTCAGTTTATTACAACTATTTCGAAGTTACAATTCACTCTAACTTTGCTTCTACTTAACTATATTTTACTTTAACATTATTTCTACCTAGTACATTATTACTTGTAAATGTTATGCTATTATATACAAAAGCCAACATTTAACATCCACTTATTTTTCACACTAGGACCCCAATTAGCCCCTGCAGACCCTCCCCACGGCCCCAAATCCCCCTCCGCAGGCCCCCAGTGACGCCCCTGTCACTCTGCCCAGGCCCCCCGGACCATGGCCCGCTCGCCCCCGCTCTGGTCCACGCCCCCCGGCCGGGGCTGGGCCCCCCCACCGCCCCCGCACCGCCTGCGCTCCCTGGCGCGCGCGTGGCTGGACGAGGACGCGCCCTGGCCGGACGCCGCCGTGGCGGCCGCGGGGGAGGCCGCGACCCGCGCGCAGCTGCTCAGCAAGGGCGGGGGGGGCTCGGGGGGCGTCCTGGCGGGGGCCCCTTTCGCCGAGGCCGTTTTCGGGGTGTCGGGGTGCCGGGTCACCTGGCGGGTGCCCGAGGGGGCGGCGCTGCCCCCCGGGCGGGCGCTGGTGGCCGAGGTGGAGGGCCCGGCCGCGGGGGTGCTGGGCGGGGAGAGGGTCGCCCTCAATATTTTGGGGCGCTGCAGCGAGGGCTGTGGGGGTGGCGCAGGTCAAGGCCGCCGACCCCAGGGTGACAGTGGAGGCCAGCGGGGGGATAGTTTTGGGGACCCTCCCCCAGTTCTTGGGGCCCCACATCGATGTGGTGTCCATGGGGTGTCTGACCCACAGTGCCCCAGCCCTGGACTTTGCACTGCGGGTGCTGGAACCCTAAAATCCATCCCGGGACCCCCAAAACCCACCCTAGAACCCCCAAAATCCAACCTGGGACCCCAGAATCCTACTCCAGAACCCCAAAATCCAACCTGAGAGGCCCAAATCCATCCTGGGGAGACCGAAACTCACCGTGAAACCTCTCAATCCCCCGTGGGATTCCTCAGACCCGACCCTGGAACTCCCCAAAGCCCCCCTGCTGAGGGGCACTGTGAATCTGGCACTGAGTCCTCCCAGCCACCAGGGGGCGCCAACGCCCGAGACAGCGCTATGCCTTGGGACTCTAATCTCCATCTTGGGACCCACAAAATCCATCTTGGACCCCAAAATCTATCTTGGGACCCATAAATCTACTCTGGGACCCCAAAAATCCACCCTGGGGCCCTCCAAAACCCACCCTGGGATCCCCAAATTCCCCCTGAGACTCCACAAATCCCACCCTGAGGATCCCAAATCTCCATCCTGGGGTCCTCCCACTCACCTCCCCCCCCCAGACGGACCCCAAAACTCTATCCTGAGGTCCCCCCACCCCCCTTTTCTCTCAGTACCCCCAAATAAACCCCTACCCCACCTCTCCCACATGTCCCCCCAGTTTTTTTGGGGTGTTACCCCCAAAATCCACCATCGAGTGCAAAAGCAGCCGCTTTATAAACAACAAAATGGGGGGTCGTGATCACTGACCCACTGACCCCCTACTCCAAACCAGCATCAGTTCTGCTGGTCAGGAATGGGATCGGCCTTTAGCAGACACCCCCAGCTCCTCCCTGAGAAACTGGAATGTAAAATAGAAATCCCTCGGTGTAGGGAAGGACTCGGCATGTGGGGAATGACCCCAAGAGTTTAAAGGGCCCAGACCCACATTAGGGGTCCCAGATCTCAGTTTGAGGATCCCACACCCAGTTGGAGGATCCCAAACCCCACTTTGAGGGGCCCAAACTCCAGGTGGGGGCGGGTCCAGACCCAGTTTGATGATTCCAGACCCCAGTTTGAGAGGCCTGGGTCCCAGTTTGGAGAGCTGGAACCCCAGCTCAGGATCCCAGACCCTGCTGGAGGGCTGCAGACCCCAGTTTGGGGGTACCACATCTCAGTTTGAGAATCCCAGTTTATAGAACGCAGATTACAGTCTGAGGATCCCTGACCCCAGTTTAGGGCTCCAGGACCTGAAACCCTAATTTGAGGGACCCAACCCCCAGTTTAAGGGTCCCAGACCCACCACCAGCTCACCTGGCACCACCACAACATTGGGAACTGGGATCAGAGGAAAAATCCAGCTGTAAGTCACAAAATCAGGATCTAATTCCTGGCCTGATCCCACCCAGCCCCATCACACCTGTGTGCGCCCACCTGCCCGCAGATAGCTTTGGGATTGCTCCAGGTGCAATTGCTGTTGTCCCAAATAATCCACAATTTTACACCTAAATCTCCTCCAGGGCCTTTCCTTTGGGTGATTTTCAGGATTAAACAGGAACATTACTCACTGCAACTCTCCAGGATGTGAGAATTCATCAGCCTGAGTTGCCAGGCCCATTGAATGAGCTGCATGAGATACTGGAACTGGGAAAATCCCAAATATCACCTCAAATTTTACACAGGTGAAGGGAAAGATCCATTTATCACATTGGATTCACCTCTCTGGTGTCGCTGTACTGCGCAGCAATGGGCATTATCTCCTCCAGAGTGAATCTCCAGGTGCTGTCTTCAAATTCCTTCTGTTCATCCATCAGCTCTGGGGGAAAAAAATAATGGAAAAAAGGGGAAAAGGTCCCAAAGACCAAATTCCTTCCTTCCCTTTAGGGAAACTTCCCCAAGCTCTGAGCAATGACTCAAAATTATTCCATAACTCCTAAAAATGGAGCAGTTCCAAAATTATTCAAATCCCACTGAAAATAGAGCAGTTGCTTCCAAAATTATTAAAAGGGCCAGTATTGAACTGCTATGGGACCAGTAAGAACCAGTATGGAACCAGGACTTGATCAGTATCGGACCAATATAGGACCAGTACAGGCCAGTATGGGACTAGCAGAGACCAAAACAAGCAAATACAGCAACATTTTGGGCCTGTGCAGACAAGTACAGGCCAGTACAAACCAGTATGGGACCAGTACAGACCAGTGTGAGGGCTAGTATGGAACCACTATACAACCACTGTGGACCAGTAGTGCACCAGTATGGGGCCAGCAGAAGCCTACATGAGCCAGTGCTGGACAAGTATTGGACCAGTATGGGACCAGTAAGGACCTGTATAGGCCAGTACAGGCAAGTACTGGGCCGGTATGCGACCAGTATGGGTGAGTACAGTAGCAGTATGCGACCAGTACAGGAGCAGCATGGGACCAGTGCAGGCCTCTCAGTGTCATTACACTGCCTGTAAAATCCTGGACAAGATTTTTCTGGGAGCTGTTGTGAAAGAAACTACTGTAGCCAATTTCCTGCTAAGCAGGTTTATTAACAGAAACTCACAGTGGAGCGATTACGGTTCCTAACAGCTGGCTAGCTTACTCCCGGGGAGGAGAACCCAACCCATGCTGAGTCCCTGTCATAAACGAATCAGCCAATTTAATAATTAAAGAGAATTTATTAAATTATCAAAGTATAAATTTTGAAAAAGCCACAAGCAAAGCAGCGCCGAGACAGGCAATCGGCACTGGGTGAACTGGATTCAGGCTGTGTCCGCTCCGAACCCCTCTAGTTCACAAACGCTGTTTCATAGGGTACCTTTTTATACATTTTTGGGCTCTGTTAATCTTATCTTTTTACCATGTAGTTTTTCTTGACTTGCTGCTGCATCTGATGAAAGTTCCAGGAACAAGTAGATGAGAAACAAACCTAAAACTAATCTGCCTCACACACAAACAAATTTAACAGTATCCCCAAATAACAAAAGGCCCTTTAACTGTTTACCAGACTTAACAGTAACTTGGAACCACTTAGCCATTAACTGTTTTAACGAATCATTAATAATAAGAGACTCTGTAGTGGTTTGGTTCGAAATATTAATTACTTACTTTTTTGCTTCTGTGAGATAAGAATTAGGAGAAAGCAAAGCAGGCACAAAACTTAAAAGAATATAAAGAAATTTATTAACAGACTTAAAAGGAAGAAAAAGTCAGACTAAACTTTTAGAACACTTCTCTTTCCTCCACCTTTCTCTCTTTTCTCACTCCTTTCTCTCTTTTCCCACTGACAACGTAAAAAGACAACCCTTGAGATTTTTTTCAGTCAGTTTACCACCTCTATAATAATCTTTTTTTCAGTTTACTTAGGGAGAGGAGTCTTGTCACTGCCCTGGGAGAGGGGTCTGCCCTACGAGCATCTGTCCCGCTCTGAAGAGGCGACAGTGACTTTTTCCGCAGACACGTACTGAAAAGTATCGGATCTCGGCGGCCACTGTGACTGCCAGCACTGGCTCTGTGTCAGCAGGCGTGCTCAAATGCGAGGGGACCCAGAGGTCTGAGTCTCTCAGGAATCCCAGAGGCGAAAGAGGCAAGGGAGAGGGCCAGTTCGTGAAATCTTCCAAGGCTTTATTGCCTCGAAAGCCAAGGGGTGAAAACTGGCCGAGGGGCATCGGGCTTACCGGGGTTTTCTATGGGGGTGGTACAGAACAAACAACCAATAGCGAACAAGCCCGGAGGAGGATCCCAGGGACACAGAACCAATGGCCAGGTTACAGAGGAGGGAATTTACAGAACAAACCTATGAACAACCAAACTTAACAGAACTTTATGGAGAAGTGGTACGGGCTCAGAACCGGGTCTCGCCCTCGGACTGGTCTTTGCTCTCTGAGTCGTCAGCCCATTGGGTAGTCGTGGCGTGATGGACAGCAGGCGGACACCAAGTGGTCCTAAGCACCCCAACACAGTCTCTTTTGCTCATGCTATGGAGACATCTCTACAAGAAACAGCCTCTCATGGCTTTAACGTCACAGCAAGACAGCCGCCGGGGATGGTTTTCTGCTTGCATGTGAAAGTCCCTTCCCTCGACCTACAGCTTTCCCCACAACTGCTTTCGAGGCTTCTTTTAGGTAATAGGGTACCATTTTTAAGGATGAGCTGTTCAGAAGCAAAAGTTCTCTTCACCTATCTCTGGGAGCGTCTTCATCTCTAGGAACAGAGGTTTTCTTCTTCCCTGGGAGCAAAGGTCTTCATCGCTTTAATCTCTCTCTGTTCAAATTTTTCATCAAATCACAGCTACTTTAACATTTGCTTGTTGCAGCACAGCTACTTTTGCTCACAACTGCAGTTTGAACGCTCCACCCCCCATGCTTTCATGAAATTACAATGGGTACTCTGATGTATCATAGTCTATCACCATAGCCTTACAACAGAATTTCAGCTTCTAGGTTTGAAGCATCTCCTCTTTCTTCTCTCTCTGGGTTTTAGCTCTTCTTTCTTCACTGACTTTGATGTCTTTATGGTGTTTTCTTCACGTGCTTTCACCTTTCTCTTTCCTTTGACTTGGGAGAGGATTGATGTCTGCAGGCTTCATCTGTTTTGGAACAATCTTACAGCACTAAAAGAGTTAATCTCACCCGGGCCTTGCAGCTGGAATTTGCTTCTCTCTGTTGGTAACATGATCTTTTGCCGGGTAACGACCTCAGATGAATTTCGGCCACACTAGGTGAGGGCTGGCCTGGCCGAGCCGCTCCGCAGGCTGCCTGCACGGAGCAGGGCTGGGGGGGCCGGCCCACACAGAGCCGCAGATGGAACAGGGCCATGCAGCTCTGGGGTGGCTGTTTCGTGGCCGGTCCGGCCTGCACTGAGGGGCTGTGCCGGATGTCCAGTGAAGCAGAAGCGGCTAAGATCTTAGCCAAGCCGTGCCACAGCCAACCTGGCTGGGCCGCGCAGAGCAGGTGTCACGATCCGCTAATACAAGCAGGAGTCAAGATGGCTCATTTACCGATATCAGCGTGCAAAAGACACAAAGGGGATTTCAGTTTTAATCAAACAGTGCACCTTTATTGGGTGCCAACAACACGATTATGCGATAGAGGAGAGAGAGAATGAGATATAAAGAAACAAAGTAGAGAAGAAGAGAGAGAGAGAGAGAGAAAGAGAGAAGAATAACTACCAACGGATGAGACGAAGTCCTCGTGGTCCTCTGCCAATAGACTCGCCGGCGTCCGTGGGGAGATCTCGTCAGGGTTAATACAGGAAGTCCCTTTATAGCCTTTTTCAAAAGCAAAGGGCAACTGGCCAGGAGGTGAGGAAATCAACAAACATTGTTGTGAGGCCGGGAGCAGGTGCACAGGACAGGTTATTCCTTCTCGCTTCAGTGCAGTCCTTCCCGCCTAGGCAGTAAGAACGGCACCAGCGCGACCTGTAGTGATTTCTTCAGGAATGCATACTAGTCCTCAGCGGGCACACCTGCAGGCAACACTTGGCAAACATCTCACCTCAGCCAGGCCAGGACTCCTGTGCAAAAGTCCTCTTTTCTTTCTGGGGTTTTTATGGTTTTCAGTCTCTGTCCTAGTCGATGATTGTGAGGTAGATGAGGGATTTTCGGACCATCTCTTACACCACCCTGTGACTCACTACATCGTCAAGAGTGCTCAGCACTATTCCATAGTGTTGAGAAGTCTTCAGGGCTCATCAATGTTGGTAGCGTATCCCGGAAAACAGAGACAGAAAAAGAGAAAAGAAGAAAAAGAGAAGGGAAAAAGGAAAGAGAAGAAAAAAGGAATAAGCAATTTTAATTAAAATACACATCTAATTTTTTCTAAAATTTCGATTAAATCTTGGTGAAGCAAAAATTGCTTTACCAAAGTAAGGTTCATCCCAATGGGGGTAGCCAATAGTTGGTGGATCAGTGTGTAATTGGACTGCAAAAGGTGATAAGAAGTAACTGGGGCTAAATAAGAGAAATCACATCCTGTGATTTTAGTAAAATTACAAACACAAAAATTTAAATTATTTTTTGTATCTACTACTAAATTTTCTATAAATACACTATTACAAGCAGTTTTTAAGCATACACATCTATTGCCTATGTACACAAGCACTGTTTCAGGATTCTTGTTAGGATGAATTTCAAAATGACAGATATTTTGTTCTGTGTCTAAACAAATGTCTTGAACTCTAATTGCATTACTTTCACAGATGAACCCTTGTTCTCAGACAACACAAGTTTCTAAATTAATAGTTTGCCATTTCTCACCAATTTCAGGGGCCCATTCCCTGTGCTCTAAAGGATAGAGAATGGCTCCATCATGATTCAACCCTAATGCAATGGTAGGGAATATTGAATGCACTGAAGCATTACGTATAGTTAGTACAAAGGCTGTGGCTGTGTTTGTGGTAGGGTTATAGGTAAAATTCACTAAGTTCCACCAGGACTGGAATTCTCTTTCAAAATCAGTGGCACTGTCCCAGATTATTTTCCGAACTTCAGTAGGAAAAGTGCCTTCTTCGCCTTCTCTTATAATTGAGGCAGCAACTGACTGCATCCACAATTGAACCTGGATGCAGCTGAGAGCCAGAGAGATATTGTTTTGTGTAGCACCGAGTGCATCAATTATCAATTTGTGGTCATTCACATTTACCTTTTCCCAATTTGGTAATATGTTTGATAACAACCACTGATGGGTTCCCAAGGCTGCTAATGACGACTGCAGTGGTTGTTGTAATTTGGTCAAATCTCTAGTCGTGGCAGCCAATTTATTCATTAGTACTTCTGAATCAATGCTATTCAAAATTCCCAATCCCGTTCCCACAACACCGGTTATGTCTCTTTGCGTTCGTTTCTTAAAAGGGTTCCGCTTTCGTAACCAGGTTGTCCACTCTTTGAAAGAAATTTGCAGAAAAGGTGAACAAGCTGGCAGAATTTCTGAGACATTGTTTTGCATCAGTAATTTGACTTGTTTGAGAGACCATGCCGGATTAAACAATATTTGTTGTTGGCCTGTTTTCCTGATTATGTATGGTCCAATTTCAAAAATTTTTGGGCTTAGCATAACTGGTGGTTGGGTGGTAGGTGCTTCAACATCAATTTCGAGTTCCCCCCAGTATTTTGTATTGCTTTTACCACACATGACTTTATGTGAAAACTGTACAGCCGTTAAATTTAGCCAACAATCCTGATTTTGAACTTCACAAAATAAAACATGGCTGTTAGGTCCAGTGCTATAACTGTGTATAGATTCAGTAAAGGATTCAGCAATTAATCTGCATTGTATTGTAACATCATCACCTCTTGTTACCATAAAGGGAGGGAAAACATTATTCTTGTCACTCAGCACAAGGGGAGTACTTATACCATGGTATGTGACCACAGCTATGGTATGTGACTACGGTCAGACCATGGCCACTCAGCTGGTTTTTGGCCATGGTGCTGTGGTAGGATGCAAAAAGTATCACTAGTTTTATCATGGTTTTTGTGGTCTTCATGTCCCTTGGAGTTCTTCCGTGAAAAGTAAACACAACAGAGTCTGCCACCAAGAGGCAGTAAATTAAAATGATGAAATTATCCAGTGTGTATGTATCTGATGCTCTCTCCCTAGGGCATCAGAGGCTACCCATGCGTATTTATTCAGAGGGGTTTTTAGCACTGGTGGTACTTCCCCTACAGTAGGGAGGTCCACCAAAACAGGTTGTCCAGGGTAGTGTGCTGGATTCTTAGAATCATTAGTTCTCTGTAGTGAGGGGATTATGCTTGGAGCTGTTGGACAAAAGGCTGTGATTTTGGGGCAACCATTTACCCCCCATCTATCATTCACACCTTTCACAGCTTCCCATAGCCGAACATCCCAATTTCCCTCCTGTGGTTTCAAAAGTCATTTCAAGAGACCATTGGTCCTTTCTACAATCCCGTTGCGGATAATAAGGGGTGTGAAAAGTCCATTTAATCCCTTTGCCTTTAGCCCAATCCTGTACAACTTTGGCAGTGAAGTGAGACCCATTATCAGATTGAATTTCCTGTGGTTTTGGGAAAGTTCCAAACCATCCCTGCAATGCTTTAACAGTATTACCTCTTGTAGCTCTTTTAAAGGCATCGACCTGGACTAACCCAGATATAATCTCTACTCCTACCAGCACAAAGTGTTTACCTCCTGACTTTTTAAAGGGGCCAATATAATCTACCTGCCACGCATCCCATAAGCCTTTACCTTTTCTTAAATGCAGAGGGTCATCTTCTAAAGGGTGTCTTTCTAGCCGTCTGCGACATGGTTCGCAGGCTGATATGCATGTTTTACACATTTCTCTGGTAACAGGCCAACCGTGAGCAAGAGCTTCTTTGTACAGATCTTTTGCACCTGTGTGTTGCCTTTTTACATGCAACCATTTTAATAAGTGCTCCCAGTCCTCTGTAATTTGATCCTTTTTCAGAGGGCTTAGTCTCGCTAACTCATCAGCTTTATTGTTCCACTCTCCTGCTGGATTCCCATCTATCTGGTGAGAGGCTACCCACCCCACGGCAAAATTTCCTTGACTTGCAATATTTAAAATTTCTTGCCACTTTTCCTTTTGCCACACTGGGATTCTGTTAACTTCCCAATCCTTTTGTTGCCAAAAAGGAAGCCACTCAGTACATCCTTTAAACACAGGATAGGAATCGGTGTAGATACAAACAAGAGAAATATTCTGTGTCTCACGTTGGAAAACACTCCAAACAGCTATCAGCTCGCCAACTCGTGTGCTGCCTTCCCCCTCTGTAATAATTCGTTCACCGGAGAAAGTGTGGAGGGCTACAGCCTTGTATTTCCACACCTTTCCTTCTCACTTGGCAGAAGCAACCGTAAACCAAGAATTTGCTGACTGTTCGGGGAAAAAAGGAGGGGCTACTTTAATGACTGAAGCAGGTTTGTCTTGGCTGCTACCCAAGCCTTCAGTTTCTTGTATTGCCAGATTTTTTACAGCTCCTTCAGTTATTGAGGAGACGTTACAATAATGTTCAATCTGAGCATACCATTTTCTTACTGAGACCCTCTGGGCCACTCCGTCAGGTGGGGGAGTCCCGGTAGAGACAGCCTTAATAATTTTAAAAGGGCCTCTGAAAACAATTGGTTGTTGTCGTGCAATCTTCTCCACTTCTATGAGAGCTAAGCTAACCACAAACAATCCCTTTTCCCAGGTAGTGTATCTTTTTTCAGCATCTTTGAAGCCATGGGAATAAAAACCAACAGGCCTCGTAGAACCCTCAGGACCCCACTGCCATATGTGCACTGACAACCCTGAGGAAGCAAATCCCCATTCCACCTGGAAAGGGTCTGTAGGATGAATAGGGCCCAGGGCTTAAAGAGCTGTTGCTTCAAAAATCAACAATTGCAATGCTTTTTCCTGAGAAGCAGTCCATTCCCATTTTACCCCTTTTCTCAGCAAGTTATAAAGAGGTCTAGCAATTATGGAAAAATCTGGGATGTGTTTTCTCCAGAACACTAACAATCCTAAAGCATGTTGGAGATCTTTCCTGGATTCAGGCATTTTAATCTGATCTAAAGAGATTAGGGTATCAGGTGGGATGCATGTCATACTTCCCTCCCACCAAATTCCCAAAAATTTCACCTCTTGGGAAGGTTTTTGGATTTTTTTGGAGGGAATTAGCAAATCAAGACTTTCTAAGTGGGAGATTATTTTCTGTTGGGTATTCTCCACTACTTCTATTTCATTTCCTCCCACAAGGATATCATCAATGTATTGATAAACAGCTATGTTGTCTGCTGTGGGAATTTTTTCTATCTCTTGGGCTAAAGCAGGACCAGTAAACCCAGGATCAGTAGATCCAGTTCGGTTGCTTGGGTTTCTAAGGAATGTATCCAGTCTCTCTACGGGACCTACAGCTGCTATGGTTTTTTGAAGGAGAATTGCCATGGGTTTAAGTGATTCAGGAAGGCCTCGAATTAAAGGGGTCATAAGTTCAGGCTTCACAGGTAATTGCATCGGGGATTCATATCCAGGAGTTAATTTCCTTTCATGTATCATTTGTAGGCAAGCGGCTTTGTGGACGCTTTCCAGAAGTTGGTCGGGAGTACCAACTATAGCTAAAGGGTCTCCCCTTTCTAGAGGATTGAGTCCCCCAGCCCAGAAAGCTGCACGCTGAGTTAGGGACCATGTGTTACGTTTGTCTCCTGTTGTTAAGAAAACTCCATGTCCCCAATATCCAGTGGCCTCCTGTTCAGTTAATTTAATTTGGTCTCCTCCGATGAGAGACACCAGGAAGACATATTCTGTCTCGGATTCGTGGGGGAGATGCCCATACTCCTTTTTTAACTTAGCCAATTCAGTAGCAGTGTATGGTATTTGTTTAGTGGTGATGTGCGGGTCAAAATCTTCATCACTGAGGTAACTATATACTGTTTTAATCAGGGGTCTCATACGAGGGCAGCAGTTGTCCCCACAATTTCTCACTAACACTAGTTCTTTCTGGGGGTATATTTGGTTAATGTGAGGGGTTTCTTTTTCCTCTGTCTCTTTTGGTGAGTCAGCATTCTTTGAATTTTTAAGATATTCTTCTCTCAAGGCAGCCTGCAACAAATGAATCTCATTCCTTTTCTCATCTAATTGTTTCTGCAGAATTTCCACTAGGTTTTGAAGGGAATCTATTATTGCTTTCTCTTCATTACACCGCCTGAAGCGGTGATCTATAGCTGCTGTAAGGCATGCTCCTAAAACAGAGCAGATTATGGACTTGTTTCGGCCAAATTTGAATTTTGCTTCATGTTGTAAACAACATATTCTATCAGTTACACTCTCCAAATTAAACCAGTTATTTTATGCCCATTTTTCCCTTCCCGGAGAGGGTCTGGCATTGTGTTTTGCTAGTAGAGCATAAAAAGCAGTTTTATTTTTTGCACTGGAGTTTTCAGTCATGTTATGAAGGGACCAAAACCACTACAGGGAGGTAAAACTTAATTACACACTGCGACACACACAGAACTCAGCTGTGTCTCCCTTCGCTTCCCTGAGTGGGTGAAGAGACCAAAATCTGCCTGGGAGGTACTCCTTAAGTTGCTTATGGTTGTCTCTTGGCTAACACCAAGCAGACCAAACTCACAAACACACAACAAAAAACAGTTCCCCCTTTTGCACTGAGAGATCCTTTTGTGAATTTCTGAAGACAGAGCCCTCAACTGAGTATGGGGTGCTTTTCACCTTGGCGTGTGCAGTTTGCGGGAAATTCGAGTCGCCCCCCTTGCTTTCTAGACACCACTCACCCTTTCGGGGTGTCGGGCTAGGTGCGGCTGGAGCGAAACGTCCTTCCCCTAATACAGACTACACACAACCTTGCAACCCCTTCTGTCCATCAGAATCCCATCCATGACGCCAGTTTAATGTCACGATCCGCTAATACAAGCAGGAGTCGTGATGGTTCGTTTACCGATCTCAGAGTGCAAAAGACACAAAAGGGGATTTCAGTTTTCATCAAACAGTGCACCTTTATTGAGTGCCAACAACACGATTATGCGATGGAGGAGAGAGAGATATAAAGAAACAGAGAAGAAGCGGGGGGGGGAAGAGCTACCAACAGATGAGACGAAGTCCTTGTGGTCCTCTGCCAATAGACTCACCGGCATCCGTGGGGACGTCTCGTCAGGGTTAATTCAGAAAGTCTCTTTATAGTCTTTTTCAAAAGCAAGGGGCAGCTGGCCAGGAGGTGAGGAAATCTACAACCATTGTGTTGTGAGGCCCGCTGTTTTGGGATACGGGAGCAGGTGTACAGGACAGGTCCTTCCTTCTCACTTCAGTGCAGTCCTTTCCACCTAGGCAGCAAGAACGGCGCCAGCGCGACCTGATCCTCAGGAATGCATCAGCAGGCGCACCTGCAGGCAACACTTGGCAAACATCTCACCTTCACCAGACCAGGGCTCCTGTGCAAAAGTCCTCTTTTCCTTTTGGGGTTTTTATGGTTTTCAGTCTCTGTCCTAGTCGATGATCATGAGGCAGATGAGGGATTTTTCGGACCGTCTCTTACAGGCACCTGGAAATAGCATCTCAATTCTGCCCATGTTGTCCAGAAATCCCTCCCTGCATCGGGAACACCCTGAGTGGTGGGCGTCCCTACATTGTTCAGGCACCTGAAGCAGCTGCAGCTGTTTGTGACCCAGGAGAGCAGATATTACCTGTGCCATTACCTTTCCATAGGGATACAGAAGCTCCCGACCTGCCTCTGTGATTCTGGGGAGTGTGATCCTGGTTCGTGAACTCCAGTGAAATCCACACTGCTCATCGAAAAACCCACCTGAACCTTTCTCTTAAATGCGATGGAGAAATGTCTCTGCATCCCGGGGCTGTTGTGATGACAAATCACCTGAGGAGCATTGAGGTGTGCAGGAACCGTACAAGTAAGGGATAAATAATTCATGGACAGAAGTTGGGCTGCTCCGGAACTCCCAGTTGCAGTCAGGAATGTGACCTGTGGAGCAGAACCTGCGGTGCAGGACAGGGGGTGTTTAACAGCCCCAAATCCACACATCCTGTGGGCTTGAGACTGCATTTAAAACAGGAAGAACACATTAAATTCTTCATTAAACATTGGAATAACATAAAGTTACAAATTAACTTTTACTTAACTACAGGGAGAAAAAGTCACAGAATCTTCAGATCACTAGGGTTGGAAAAGACCTCCAAGATCAGTGAGTTCAACCTTTGACCAAACACCACCTTGTCACTCAGCCAGAGCACTGAGTGCCATGTCCTCGAATACCTCCAGGAATGGGGACTCCACCACCTCCCTGGGCAGCCCCTTCCAAGGCCTGACAACCCTTTCCATGAAGGAATTCTTCCTGATGTCCAACCTAAAACTCTCCTGACACAGCTTGAGGACGTTTCCCCTTGTTCTGTTCCTTGTTCCCTGGAGCAGAGCCCGACCACTTCATGGCTGCCCCCTCCTGTCAGGGAGTTGTGCAGAGCCACAAGGTCCCCCCTGAGCCTCCTTTTCTCCAGGCTGAGCCCCCCTCCTCGCTCCCTCAGCCGCTCTTGGTGCTCCAGCCCCTGCCCCGGCTCCGTTCCCGTCTCTGGACACGCCATTCCACCGATACCGGAGTGAAAAGCCAGCCGCGGTCGGAGCAAAGCCTGTGTGAGACCACGATCAGTCTTTTTTTAACCTGCTGGCTTAACCCAAGAAGTGTCTGCCCGAGGCAGGGACCCGGGCCCGTTTCTGCCGCATTAACCCAAACTCTCCGCGAGCAACCCGCGAGCGAGACCCGAACCCATCGCGGGGGGAATTTCACACGGCAAAAGGGAAATCAAAGCAGCCGATTCTCTGCTATCCCGACAAAACGGGGCAGAGGAAGGTAAGGGGCGCGGAGGAGACCCCGCACCGCCCTGTTCGGGGAGCACCGCCTTGTTCGGGGGCGACCACCGCGCTGTTCGGGGGGGCGGGGGTGGTGCGACCGCCCCGCTGCGCTCCGCC